>LBNU01014406.1:11917-58018 GCA_014162995.1 Artemisia annua | reverse complement strand
AAAGGCATACGTCGGTAGGCAAAAGTTCCATATGGGCATGTAAATGTGGTCTTTTCTTGATCCTTCGGATCAATGGGAATCTGAAAGTAACCCGAGAAACCGTCTAGGAAACAATAGTACTCGTTTCCCGCTAATCTCTCGAGCATCTGGTCCATGAAGGGTAGAGGAAAATGGTCTTTACGGGTGGCATCATTTAACTTTCGATAGTCAATGCATACTCTCCATCCCGTAACCAATCGAGTTGGAATCAACTCGTTTTCTTCATTTGTGACAATAGTAATGCCACCCTTTTTAGGAACGCAATGAATTGGGCTAACCCAAGGACTGTCAGAGATAGGGTAAATCAACCCGGCATCAAGAAGTTTGATAACCTCTTGTTTGATAACCTCGTGAATTTTAGGATTAACCCGTCTCTGTTGTTGAACTGCTGGTTTGAAGTCATCCTCCATTAAGATTTTGTGGGTACAGAAGTCAGGGTTAATACCCTTGATGTCGGAGAGTATCCAAGCAATTGCTTGCTTGTGTGACTTTAGAACCTTTATGAGAGCAGCTTTTTCCTCATCTTTCAAGTCTTTAGCAATAATGACGGGTAATTTATCATCACCCTCCAGAAATGCGTACTCGAGATGAGGTGGCAAGTCCTTAAGTTCGAACTCAGGGAAATCAGTAGTTTTCTCAACAGACTTGACTTCCTCGTTATGAAGTTTTTGTGGAACAACGGGAGGGTGGGAGGGATCTTCATTCAACAACTTCTCAAGGAGAAGTATATCCCTGTCCGGGTCAATCTCTTGATTATCAATCCCCTCGGGAATCGAATCATTCTTGAGAAAGACCTCTATTTCCTCCAAGATGAAGTCACTTCCCTCAAACGGAGTTAGGAAAGGAGAAGAATTAGCAATGATAGGTTGAGAAGAGGGAGTGGGATTGCCACTCGAAGAATTATCGGTGAAACCAAGAATTTTCTGAGAATACTCTTCCGAAGCAATATCGATGACATCGATTCTGTTAATTTCTGCAGAGTCATAGTTGGAAGAGTATCTCGAGGTCTGATCAAGATTGAATGTGATGGCTTCATTACCAACACGCAGAGTGATCTCTTCATAAAAGACATCGATCAAAGCTCGACCCGTTCTTAGGAATCCCCTCCCTAAAATGAGAGGAACCCTCGGGTCTGCATCGAAGTCAACAATCACGAAATCTGCCGGAAAATTGAACTTTCCTACATTCACGAATACATCCTCAGCAATACCGAGGGGACGAGATATAGAGCGATATGCAAGCTCGAGAGTCATGCAGGTAGGAGCGAGTGCCAGAAGAGAAAGTTTCTTCCAGACTGAGTGAGGCATCAGGTTGATGCTTGCACCAAGATCGGCCAAGGCTTAGCATTCAACCATCCCCGGCAAAATGCAAGGAATGAGGAATTTCCCGGGATCTCCCAGCTTTTCGGGAAGCTGTTTTAACAAAACTGCAGAGCAGTTCTCGTTTAATGGAGTTTTTGCCATCTCGAAGAGTTTTTTCTTGTTATTTAACAGATTTTTGATCGTTGATGCAAACTTGGGCATCAGAAGAAGAGCATCCGCGAAGCTAATGTCAAAATGTAATTCTTTAAAAATTTGGAAAAATTTGTCCAGTTGGTGACTAGCTTTCTCGCGGTGCTTTTGATCTTGTAAACGTGATGGATAAGGAATCGAGGGTTTGGGATTTTGTTTCTCAACGGGATCAACTGGAGGTAAAAAACAACTCCAGGTTTGGGTTTGGGTTTGGGTTTCGGGACTGGGACAACTTGAGGGTGGATGTCATTGGTATCTCCGTTATTAGTAGGAAGTACCGTGTCCGTGGTAACCTCAGGTTCACGTTCCGCTACTTGAGAAGAAGAGGTAGCGGGAGCCGTGGGTCCTTTGTATGAAACTCCACTGCGGGTGGTGATCGCCTTAACATCGCCCCTCGGGTTAGCGATCGTGTTGCTCGGAAGTGTTCCTGAGCCCGAGGGTCGATCATTTAAAGACTTCTTGAGTTCGGAGATCTGATTGACCAACAACTTGTTCATTTCTTCTTGGGACTTCATGAATTGCTTAAGCAACTCATCAGATGAAGGTCCAGTAGGAACAATGGCTTGAGTATGATTGTTAGGAACATTTTGAGGCCGATTGTTTTGAAAATTCCCATGATGTTGGTTATTACCCTGAAAATTGTTTCCCTGATGAAAATTACCCTGATTACCATGACCTTGATTTCTTTGAAAATTTCCTTGGTTTTGAAAGCCTTGGTTATGACCGGAATTGAAATTCCCTTGGTTGTTGAAACCTTGGTTCATTCGATTTTGGTTTTGATGAAAATTTTGGTTCCGGTTTTGACCATTTTGATTTTGAGACTGATTAAATCCGGGTGGTCCGAGGAAATTGTTGGAACGATAGCTTAAGAGATTACGGTCCCCCTGTGGTTGGTAAGAATTACCCCCCGTATTGTAGGAACCTTGAGCAGCATATACGTTCTCGTGAGTGAAGCCACCGGTGGCTGGGCACTCATTATAAGGATGTGGACCACCACATGTTTCACAACTGTGACTGACAGCTCTGACTTGATTATTGATGTTCTGATTAGATTGATGCATTCTCAACACAGCAGTGGACAAGTCATCCATCTTTTTAGTGAGAGCAGCTATTTCAGAGGAGGCTGGATTGACAGATTTACATGAATCATTCCTCTCAGCTGAGGAATCCCAGAAATTGTGGTGGGCAGTCATGTTCTCAATGAGATCATAGCACTCCTCGGGGGTCCTTTTCATAAAGGTCCCTCCAGCAGCAGCATTGATCGTGTCACGGTGACGGAGAGTCAAACCATTGTAGAAAGTATCTATGATGGTGACTAGAAGCATGTTATGATTGGGACATCGATCAATTGCAAGCTTATAGCGTTCCCATGCCTCAAATAAGGACTCATCGGGAAGCTGTCGGAAGTTGCTAATATCATTTCTCAACTTAGTTACCATGGATGGTGGAAAGTATTTTGCTAAAAATTTGGTAACCATTTCATCAAAAGTGTGGATCGAATTCTTCGGGAGACGATCAAACCAGGCAGTAGCATGATGAGTGAGAGAATATGGAAAGAGGTATAAGCGAAGGCCGTCATCGGTGACACCATTCTGCTTCATACTCTGGGTGACGGTCAAAAATTTATCGAGATGCTTATTTGCATCGTCACCCGGTAAACCGTGGAACTGACACGAATTTTGGACTTGCTGGATCATGTGGTGCTTAAGTCCAAAATCCGTTGAACTGATAGTGAGTGGTGCAATGGGTCCTCCCCTTCCCTGCATAGTAGGCTGACACAGCTCCTCCATCGTTCGGAGATCAGGAGCTGCATCCCCAGTTTCAGATTTGGGAGGGGGTGGAGGGGGTGGTGGGTCATCGTCAGGCATATTAACGGATATTTCTTCAGCAGCAAGCAATTCAGCTATGCTCCTTTGACGATTTCTTCTTGACTGGGAACGAGTGCGCATGCACTAAAAAATATTCACAAGTAAAACAAGACCGAGGCAAAACAACAGTGAACTTAAACCAATAACCACAGTGTGACTGACTTCTTTGAAAAAGGTACACCAATCACAAGAGTACAATGACAAGTTTTAATCTTTAGTTTGGGAACTTATTAATGGTTATACACCCAATTGGGTTGTATTCTGCCTTGATTTGCGGTGGTAATATTTTACGTATTTATTTAACAAGAAAACAAATGTTTTTGGCTTTTTGGGGTGTGTGTGAAAAAACTTGGAAATTATTTTTGGAATCGATTCGTTAACCGAAATCGTTCCTTTAAGACTACTCGCAGGTTGGCGGGAGAGAAGAATGGATCTCTCTTCAGTTCGCAATTTAATGTCAGAACCTCCGTATTCCAACTGTATAGGTTGTAATCTTAAAGAATCGAAGTAATTTAACTTCACGATCTATTTTGTTGTTTTTGATTTTTTTTGGTGTTGTTAACACTTTAGAAAAAGTGTTAATGACTTTTTTATGATATGATTAAGATTTTTACAAAAAATTTACAAAGTGATGTGATTTGTACAAGGAGGGTTTTGAAAACCACTAAACCTAAACGTTTTTGAAAACACGCAACTACCTCCCCGGCAGCGGCGCCAAAATTTTGACTCCTCCCAAACTAATCAGTCAACCAGGTGTGGTCAACTAAGTCAAATAAGGGAGAGAGTGATCAATTAATGATCCGGTGTAAGCACAATATATTCCCGGGTCGTTATATCCCGACGAGATTGAAATTGTATTTGGAAAAACGTTTTGGAATAAGTGATCAGGAATAGTAACCAGAAATGGATTTTGATTTGATTTTACACTAATGATTGCTTGGAATGGTATTTGGAAACAGTATTAAGATGCACAACAATCAGATATAACAAATATGTAACAAAAAGTATTAAAAACGTAACTGAAAATAGTACAAGGACTAAATGTGACAAGTTCTAAACTACAAGGGTGTAAAATGAAAATTTTAAAACTTTTAAACTTAAAATAAAATTAAAATCTAAGGAGAAAATATTTTACTAATATTATATTAATTTAATATTAATTATTTAATTAAAACTATTTTAATTTAATTAAAATCTATTTAAACTAATTCTAAAAAGATTTCTATTACAAATTTAACTTAGAAAATTACAAAAATATTTTCTAAAAATCTAAAATGACTTAAAAGAAATATAAAAATTAAAATAACTATTTTTGTCTTTTTTTGGATCTTTTATTAATTAATTACTAAACTATTAGATAAAGGTTAATTAAACTAGATTAAATAAGAAAAATAGAAAATGAAAAGAGAAAATTACAAATCCAATTTTTACAGATTCTAAACAATGTATAAAAACTAGAAAAATTATAAAAATGGATCTGAGATTAATTTTAGACACTAAAACTATTTTCTTTTTGGTTTTTCTAATTAAACTGTTTTAATTAAAATTAAATCTAAAAATTACCAAATGAACAGTAGAAATTATGGGAAAATTACCTGAAGTGCTAAATATTATTTAGAACTTAGGAAAAATATAAAATTATACTACTGTTTAACAAAAATTTATTAAAACTATTCAATTACTAATATTAACTAATAATTAATTAAACTGTTTTTTAATTCTAATAAATACTAAATGAACAGGGAAAATTCTAAGAAAATTTATACAAATACTTTGAGATACTAGGAATTTAAGAAAATTATAAAAACAGATAAGTACTTAATAAAAATTTAAAAAGAAAAAATGAAATTCTAAATTATATTAAATAGAAACTATCACTTTTCTTAAAAAGTGATTATTTTTGGATTTTTCTTTTTGACAGAAGATTATATGATGAAAATGAGTAACTTTTGTGAAAACAAAACTTTTGGTTCTTAAAAATAAGCACTTTGGGATGCTAAATGGATTAGCAGTTTGACTTTTTTTTTTGGGTAAAAGGGGGTTACCCTGGCAAAATATATTAATCACAAAAAAAAGTTAAGTACAATGGAATGTGGCAGAAGTACCACATTAACCTCAAGCGAAAGCTTGAACAACCAAAACCACTAAACGCTTGTGACAGGCCACAAAGCTTGAAATGAACCACACAGTGAACACAGATGATAAAATAAGTTATAAACAACCTAAGTGAGCCTAAATGAACTTAAATCAACAACAATCCATGACAGAATAAGCAAATAAGCACAAATAAGCAATCTCAAATTTCCACAGATTAATCAAGAAACTCAAAATGGGACAAACTGAATGACTATGTGGGTCCCACAGTGGTAATCTAGGGTCCAAAGAGAAACTTGATTTGAAAAATAGGCCAAGTAAGCTCTCCAATAAGCCAATAAGCAGAGCTTATGGTTCACTGAGGAGCTTGTGGTGAGCTTGTGAAGTTGGTGGATAACACTGAGTAAGCAATATAAACAGCAAAATGGTGAAAGTTAAAAGCTAGTAGCAGCCCTATGAAACAAGCTTGAAAACACAAAACAAAAATAAAGTTTTTAGCCACGTTTTTGTCAGAAATGTAATAAAATGTCAATACTGACTCAAAAATATATTTACTTGACTTTTACCATAGGTATTGTAGTGTCGGTTCGCGTGCAGCGTTATTTTTCAGAAAATGTGAGAAACTTCTTAGTAAATTATGAAACTTGTCAGTAACTATCCGAAATGGATTAATTTGTGTTTACTGACAAAAATAGACTTTTTCAAAGATGACTGTAAGCTACAGTGTGCAGGACAGCTCCCGAAAATGTACAGAAACATGCAGATACGTGCAAAAATGCATATAATACTCAAAATAAATATAATAAATAGGAATTTATTATAAAATTAGTTTATGAAAAATTACCATTTGTCACACATTGCGTATATTTCTACATTATATAACGGACATATCCATTTTTCTTGGTTTTCGAGGTTTTTCCTAATCTATTCTTTAACAAAGTGGATGCTCGGTGGTGTTAGAGTGTTTCGGAGAGGGGTTATGTGGAGTTATGGGGCGTTTGGGTTATGTTTTTGGAGGGGAGTGTACATGTTTTTTCAGCAGAGTCTAAGTCAGCGGACTGCTTTATTTTTCAATTGCCATATTGACCAGATCATCTTATGTTGTTTCTATGGAGTTGCAAAGGTTTGTTGTTAGACACATTACAGAACTTGAAGCCACCAGTTGATGATTAGTAGATTTTTTTTCTAAATATTTTTATTGTCTTGACCTGCAGATTTTCCAATTGAACTTAACCTTTAAAGAAATCATTCACAACTACAGAAAGCAACCACATTGTAAACCTAAAGTTTTTCATGCAGTGTTTGTTGATGATAGGTCATCTTCTCGGCGCAATGGGGTATGCTAAATGTCTCATCCAGTTATCTCTTCTATATAAACTTTTTGTATGTTTATGGTACTTAAATCTTTTTGATGTTTTTTGCAACAGAAACTAGGGCAAGATCATGTTGACATCATTATGTTTTACAATCAAGTATTCATTCCTGCTGTTAAGCCACTGTTAGTGGAACTTGCTCCAACAGGAGTTGCTAAAACCACCCCTACCAAGATTTCAGAAGCAAACAATAACGATGAAGGTAAATACTTTGTATTTGGGATAAAAGCGATAATCTAAAAAGGGGTTGTGAGTGTATAATGTGGGGTATCACATTTAAAGAGGTAAGAAGGGACTAACAAAAAGACAAGAATACCCCTCTAGTGGAACTCGATAACAAGCCAAACTAACACATTTAGGGTCCAAGGATGTATGATGGTAAACATTTGGCTAACAAAGGATGTAAGGTGCCGATAGTTTATGACAGGGATGTAAGGTCTCAAAAATTGTAAACCTCAGGGATGTATTTTGCACTTTACTCTATATTTTATATAAATTTTAAATCTAACAACATGATAGGAATTACGTCTATCTCAACAAATAGTGTGACCGTAACAACCTTCAACAAACTATAAAGACCACAAACACAATGACCTTAACCAAATTACATCGACCACAAGTTCAACGACCCTCGTGATTCTAACATAATACTACCCACCGTGATTCTACAATTACAACACGACACCCCCAAACTCACAATTACGACCAAACGCAAACATGCGAAGGTGAGAATCAATAAACTAGGTTAAAACCCGACGCCTGAACCTACCTCACACAATATCATTAAGGGCAATCATAGAATAAAAAAAGGTATGGAACTTTTATTAGTTTGTTTTGATAATGGTAAATCATAAAATTAAGTTATGATTTAAGAGTGTCATAATACAAAAAATCACATTTAATAAACTCATATTTAGCATATTTACACATGTTTAGTGAACGTATTCATTACTTGTGATGATAAATAGAAAAGGTAGTACGATCGTTTTTTAAGTTATGATCGGTTTAACCATAATCCACATGGATATGGTTAGCAAAATGTTTATTATAAACACTGATATTACACATGTTTTGAAATAGTAAATGAATTGATAATACCATATTTACATGTTACTTTGTATTAATACTTTCTTGAATCTATAGTGTTTATCAAGTTTACCATTATTTTACATAGAAATGACGTGATTCTAAAAACAAATGCATCCACTTAATACTTTGAAACTTGTATTACCATTGCACCCGTACACTTCTATAGTTTATATAAACCGACTTTATCAACAAAAAGGGAATCAAAATTTGTTGCGTACAAAACATCTTTTATATAATAAAACAAAACCCCTGGTGGGTACTTTTTCATTTTGAAAAAAAAGAATATTTCTTTATTAGGTAATATTTTAAGTATTATTTTTTTAATTTATAAGTTTTTAAATTCGTTTTGTTGATATACTACACAAGTAGAAGATAAATACAAAAAATATAGATAAGATGCAACTAACAATAGGATTAAACTTTTTAAATGATTATCTTACAATTAAAAATCATAAATCAAACAAAATAAAAATCAAATTATTAGTTTTTTAATAAATAAAAATATACCATTCAAAAAAAATTTTAAAAAACCCGCGCGTGCGCGGGCGTTATAACTAGTACTCCATAAATTAAAACATGTTTAACACTTAATTTATCAAACACTTTTATTAAAAAAAAATATATATATATATATACAGCTTCTAACTCATGTTAACATCTTACAGTTTACAGTTTGCAACTAAACATACCCAATATGTGTTTAGTATGTGCTTTTACATGTTTTATAGATATTTGGTAAGTGAATAATATAATTTTTTATTTATAAAAAATCGATTTAATCCGGTGATCGAACCTGTTGAACCAATAACCTGGTAAACCGGCTACTAAAAAAAAGGATTTGCTAACAACAACCTATTAGGTGTTATTTAAAGATTTTATATTTAAAAATTATCTCAACATTTTATATTTAACATCGCATATCATATTTAAAATGATTAAAAATATATAATTATAATATATAAATTTATTAAATGTGTTTTTTATATATTATGAAATGCTTAAACAAGGTTTGTTAGCAAGAGAAGAGATCAAGTAAGAAGAATAATTAAAATGTGAAGGGTAAAAAGTAATTCTAATCACACATTTCAAATTAGGAGGTAAAATTTAAAGAAAGATGCATCCACTTCTTATCATTCTTATTTTAATTATTATTTTATTTGATTCTCACTCTTGTCGGCAAATCCTTAAAACAAAATGTCAAAATTGTTGCCTATAAAACGTACCCCGTAAATAAAAGATCCATTGATTTAAAAACCCAATCTTGCCCCTCCTTCCCAAAATCATAACCCATTCACCTTTTTCTCTCAATTTTTACATAAAATCAACCCAAACATCTAAACTCGACCAAAGTGTTTCCTTTTCTCCAACTGGTACAATCTCATTCTTCACAACCCATCTATTCAAATCCCACTAATATTTTTAAATATAACAACTAGGGTTTCTTTTTTAAATTAATTAGTAGTGGATCTAATTAATCGCAGGTTTAATGTCGGGATACGAGAATGTTGTAACTGGGAAACTGAAATTAAAGGGTAAAGCACTTGATGTGAAAGCTGGTGGGACCAAAAAGAAGAAGAAGAATAAGAATAGAAGCTTGTCTGAACAAGCTGTTAAAACAATCAGCGATGAAATCTCTGAAGGTATGTTTAATTATTTTATATATGATTTATTGATGACTTGTTTCGGCTTATATAGCCGGCTTATGGCTTATTTGATTTTGGGCTTATGTTTTATAAGCTCACTTTTTGTGGCTTATTTTGAATCTTTTCTGCTTATATAAGTTTCTAATGTTATAATAAGCTTATATAATTCGTAAAGTTTCAAAATAAGCCACAAAATTTGAGCTTATGTAAGCCATAAGCCGGCTATCTTAGCCAAAACAAACATCCCCTAATTAGTTTAGAAGTAAGGTACAACGAATCGAATTATGATTGTTTGATTAGTTAAGGTGATTATAATATTGAAACACTTTAATGGTTGGTTATCTGATTGTGATGTTATAGGAGCGCGTATAGGTGGTTTTGATTAGTGGTTATTGAGTGTTGGTTGATCTTGAAATGCGTTGCCAAACACTCCCTTTGTTAGTTGGACACTTGGACGTCCCCCTAAGTGATTTATTGATGACTCTGTGATTGTTTAGGTATCGGATAATTAGTTTAGAAGTAAGCTACAACAAGTTGAATATTGACTGATTAGTTGATGCTGTTTTACATGTTACAATTAAAATGATTATAATTAGTGAGGTACTTAAATAATTTGTTCTGATAAGTGATTATTCAGTATTGGTCGCTTTCGAAATGCATTGCCAAACACTCCCTTGACTGGTATGACCTTTCCCCTTATTAGTGATTTTGCGAATCCTAGAAAATGAGGTTTGGTAGTTATTATAGCTGTGAGATGACGTGTGATGAAGTTTAATATGGATAGACGGATAGTTATTATGCGTGACTATTGTGTTTCCATGACTTGAACTTGAAGTAGTCTGTCTATTATATAACCATCACTATTCTTGTTGATCGTCTGTGTGGTTGGTGGGGTCTTAAATTTGAGTGCTTTATTTTGTAACCAATGAGCTTAGGAGATGTAGCAACTTGGTGCCAAGTGTATATTTTTGCATTACGTGCAGCACGCATATGTGTCGTGTCACCTTGATTATAATAGTTGTCAGGGAATTGCATCTTTTTTGCGTATCAGACTGTGTGTCAAAGTTATTCTTGCATAGCTCTAGGCGAACATGAGATTAAAGTTTGATTACAGGTCATGAAACCCTACCTAATGATACAAAAAAAGGGATAGGGCACACTATTAGACCATTACATTGGTCTCTCGATTAGGGCATCCTCTATAGCCCCTACTAGTCCTCACCCTTGATAAGCCATTAACCTTTAGGTCAGCAGCAAGCACATCAACATCTTGATTATGAACCAAATATAGTTCTTTGCTCCTAGTGGTTGGTTCGAGATATTCGACCAAATTATGCACCACCGCAACAAATCTCTTGTCATTTTTGTACAAAATTTCTGGGTATGCATGTGATTTCCATTTGGGTGCTCGTGGTTTACATTATAGCTTTCATATTCCCTTGGCAAGAGTTACTACATTTGGCTTTTGGGCAGTAAAAATTTGCAAAGGTTGTTTATTTATTTATTTTTCAGAATCAACATTTGAATCTTTTGAATATAGGTTCAGACATGGGAACAATGGCTGAGGAAGAGACAAACGATGGGGAAAAATCCAAAGGGGCCTCATACTTAGAGAGTATGACTCCAGCCGAAAGGCGCTATATGGAGCAAAGGCAGAAAATAGACATGCAGAAGATGGCTAAGACGTCAAATAAGTCTCATCGTGACAGGCTTTCAGAATTCAACCAGTATCTTGCCAACATGAGCGAACACTATGACATTCCTAAAGTCGGTCCTGGGTAATCAACTTTGCAGTGTAAAGCACAAGGCAATGGATTTGGCCTACTCCTTCATCAGGTCTTTCAATGTTGATGTAGTGATATTTGGCTTGTAAACGATGACAATCTTAAGTGTTAGTGGATTATGAATCTATGTTGTGGACTTGTGGGTCAATGCTTTATAATTCTATTTATCACAAATTTGAGCGGAAATTTCCGTTGCTTTTTATATGCTTAAAAGGCTAGATGGAGTATATAACATAAGATCATGTTATAACGCTCGAGCTTTACAGGTTTTAAAGATTTACGACATCTAACTTGGTCTGTGATTTTCCCGTCAATGCTTTATGATTCTATTTCTGTCACAAATTTGAGTGGAAATTTCCTTTCTTGCTTTTTATATGCTTAAAAGGCTAGATGGAGTATATAACATAAGATCACGTTATAACGTGAGCTTTACAGGTTTTTAAGATTTACATCCAACTTGGTCTGTGATTTTCCGGTCAATAAGTAGGTATCAATCTGCTTGGATTGTAACTATCAACATGTTTTAAAGTAGTTATTCTATTTAAATAAGCAAATAAACAGTTTTCAAAAATTTTTGGGTTGTTTAAAAACAATGCAACAAGCAGCTAAAACACTCGATGAGCAATCCCAAATAACCTTGGCGTTGGCTTCAACACAGTACTCTTACTCCCGAGTCCTGGCTGTACTTGTAGCTTGGTCTTACTTTGAAGGTAAGCAGCTATATGGTGCTCAATGTTATCAGGTTTGCGCAAGACTTTTTTTACCACATTCTGTAGAAATCAATGAATTATTCTCACCAAATGGAGTAGAATGTTTATACAGATACGATACTAACAAAAAAACGAAACACTTGCAATGTACTTTTCTATGTTCGAAACGAGATGTATTATATACCTTCATTTGTTTTTATGCTCTGGCAATTTCATCAGGAAATGCCCCTTGTATCTTAACAAAAATGAAGGCCACTCATGTCCAACAAAAAAAATTAAGAAACATAGTGAAAATTATTTTGCTATTCTTTCAATATATATTTGAACTAAAACATAACATGCCCCTCATCTCTCGAGTCGACTATGATTTCGCAAGCTCCCCGTCATATCATTCTACAAAGTACTACCACAATGTTAAATCACAGGGGTCACCATGAACATCTCTGGCTCATCCTATATTCAAGTTCTACAAAGTGAAACCCCCCAAATCTCGTGAGTACAATTTAACATGTAGCACAAAAAGAGAAAACATCACTTTACTAACCTGAATCCGAAATTGCCAAAAACATTAATTTTACAATTGTTTCTGTAATTCTCTCATTTTCTCGTCTAAAAACCCTAGATGTATTTCAACCCCGACATATACTGTTGTCTGGATATCAGATATTGTGCTACGGAATACATTATTCCTAACAGCCCCAATATTCTTATCTTGATGACATCTGCTATTATCGATGGAGGCAAATTAAGGGGTATTGTAAGTAACGGCATCGAGTCATTCCTCTTTTTGTAACTCCACACAAACTGATTAAACAAGATATGGCTTGGGAATGATAAAATGAGTAAAGCCAAATTCTTCACTGCAAAAAACCAATCTGGCCCACCAATTTGCATCCCCCAACCAACATTCCCTTGCCAAATCTCTTCCCATATGCTGTAAAGCGAAGTTAAAACCAAGTAACCTGATATCACAACAGTAACCGGGAAATACCGCTGCTTGTCCCCAAATCCCGCAACAAAATCCGAATCTTGATTAAGCAGCAAAAGTATAGGCGCCAAGAAGAATATTGCACGGTTAGATCCGCCTGTAAGATTGACATTTAATATAAGGCATATGGCAAAACACATGATTGTAGCAACGTTTCCGACAGCTGGCATCCATGCACCCTCTGCCGCCATCCTCTTGATTGTAAATGCTGGCACGGTTGACACCCGACGTTGCTGCATGAACCTCATTTTAGGTGGGATAGTAGCATTGGAATTGCTGCTTTGACCAGATTGACTATGTCTAAGACCACCCCTCTCGTTGACTTTCTCCCGCATGAGTGATGCCAGCTCAAACTTAATCTCAAGTGCTATAAGCATAAAGATTGCAGCATATAAGCCAAGAAGAGACGTTCTTGCTCCCTCGACCGCCAACAGCGCAGTCAGCTTACTGTCTTCTTCACCCAGATCCCCAACCCCGCTCTCAGCTAGAACTGTCTTCATCCTAACCTGACCCTCTAACAGATATGTGACTGGAAATAGAGCCACAAGTAAAGCAAACACCCACGGTAGAAGCTTTGTACTTGAGGCGGATGGTAGGTGTGTGAAAACCACAAATACAGAAGCGCATACCATGGTTGTGACTATAAGGATGTGCAAAACCGTTGCTTGTAGGAAGTATTCTGCAGATATGAAAACACCTAGAGCAATTCCCATGGCAATTGAGAAAATCATTCTTAGCTCGACTACGTATTTGATTGGAATGATGGAGGTGACTGCAGCAAGTGAGAGAAGAATTGCTGAGATCAGCAGCCATGATGGCCATGTAGGCTTTGATGTCATAAAACCGTATATTGAGATGTCGTCAGTTGACTGACGAGCAGCTTTGATCAGCTCAGAATGGTATGTCCATGAAGATGGAAGTGGCGGTTGCATAACTATGAAAAGAAGACCGGTGGCAATGACGAGTACCAAGCTTCTTTTAGCAGACTGCATACACAATAGAGGATAGTAAAGCAATTTAATTAACATAGAGCCAAAAATGATTAAAAGAAACTGACATTAGCAGAGACTATAGCTAGCAGTTTCAACCAAATAATTTACGATGAGATCGATTTGGGTATCGCTTTATCCCTAACAGGTCAAACCGATTGAAAGTGTGCCAACGAGCACTTTTAATGCTAAAAGCATCCACAATTATTTTATTTGAGAAAAAAGAACATAATTAACTCATAAAGTTTTGTAATCATAGAGTTCCTACTTTTAACACATTGATTATGTAAAACAAAGGGATAAAACGGTGAAAGGGATGTCTGTATGTTAACCTAGCACAACCAAGCCAATTCAACCTGGACATGTTTTGACCCGTTAAACAACCAGTGGGACCTGTCCCTTTTGCCACCTCTAACGAAAACAACAGAAACAATAGTAGACTACTCTCAGGATTGCAATTTTCATTAAAAAAAAGGAAGGAGATTTTGTTTACCATGACATGAGAAAAGTGAAGAGCAACAATTGGTACACAAGCCAATCCTGTCAAGAGTATACAGAATCCCAAAAGTAAACCGCCAGATGGAGATCTGCCATTCCACCATTGCAAAGCTTCAAAGATTGTTTCACGACAAAACCAAACTGACAATGCAAAAACTGCCGCATGTGCATATCCTTGCCACGGTTTCATCTTTGAGGCTGTTCTTGATCGATCCCTAAAAACATAATAATAACACACTTTTAGAATAGAAGTCTAAATTAAAGGAAAATCACAATGAAAGGTGAAGTAAAAATACTTGTATAGAAGCAATGGAGGAGAAACAGCCAATAAAAGAATAGCAGATGCCCATAAAGCCGCCTTTGAAGTCATAAACAACATGGAAAGCTTTGATGAATATAAGCAAGTTAGCACCCAAACGGCTTTTGATCCAATTCTATGATCAGCAGAAAGTCTTCTCACGAGGGCCAGCCCCACAAAAGTTGTCAGAACAACCATATAACTTGGATACATGACCTCATCATCAAAACTATAGTAATATATTCCAGAATATGTGTAGAAACGATTCTCAATGTAGCACAGTAGTAAGGCGTGAGCAATCAAACCAGCTTCTGTTAGGTAATGAAGCTTTTGTGGAAGAAGAGCCACACCAGGAACAGCCATTGCCAATATGACATCAGCAACTATAAGCTTACAAAAGGATTTTAATGACATGCCTGCTAGCCAGATATCAAGATCCCAGAAATTATGTAGCACAAACCATGTGACCATTAAGCTTCCAAGTACAACAAACGCAAAATATGCTGAGAGGCTTTTCTTTGTGAAAAATCGAGCCAAGTAGAATCCAGCTACTGCAGGGAGTGGAGTAAACTGCAACAGGGTATTATGAAGAATCAGTAATAATTTTATATAAGACAAACAATAAAAGACTTCTCTTACCCAACTATTTTGGGATAAAAGGCTTGCTGATGAAATAAATCTGACAAGATAAAGAATGTATATGAAGTAAACGATATGGGTATGTCACATATAGATACTGTGATTCAACAAATTCATTAAAAATGAAAATAAAGCAGGTAAGTTCGTATACATACTACTTGTAGTCTAAAACCAATCGAATAGACGTAACAAGTTCTTCATACTTGAAGATTAATGGTGAACTCAATTTCGAACTATAGATTATGTATAGACATATATAGTTTATAGAGAAAAAAAAAAAGTTACAAGCAGCAAAATGTTGATAGAGAGCAAGTATACATTATATACATTACAACATAAAACATAAATGGTAACAGAGGGAGTAAACCATCAAGCTTAGATGTACAGCATTTATTCATCTCTTTTTCCAATGTAGCAGTATTTAGTTGGCACCAAATTGACAACCCCTCCCCCAACCTAAGTTCACAGTCTATTTGAGCCACGCGCTACCTTATTCTCATCGCTTAACTTGGCAACCGGCCTTGCTCTAACTCGATGACAGGTTATGTTCTAACTAAGCAATTATTATAATGGGGGTGGCTCGAGCTGAGCCACCTACATTCGGACTCAAGTGTAGCTCTTATACCACTTTGTTAGGATCGGTACTTAGCCCACATGCTCAACATTTAAGCTCACACGGGTTACTCCCTCTATAGCCAATTGATTTTTAGAGTGGAACCCTTCTTTTATTATCCTTTGACTCTTTGAGAATGTGGCTAAGTAGCGAGCCCAACAAGTGGCATCTGAGCTACAGTTAGTAGATGACGTAGTTAGGGCAACACAGTTTGACTCGGTTGAACAATCGCTCAGCTAAAGCAGAACTAGTCATTCAATTAGAGTAAAAAACAGTACACCATACGGTAGCGCGTAGCTCACATACGAAAGATGGACTAAAGTTAAAAAGGAGTCTCAAATTAAGATAAAATATATGCCTACATCTAAGCTTTATGGATATTTCCCATTATTGCCAACTGGCTTTAGGATTGAAACCCTGTGTGGGCTTAAATGTTGTACATAGGTTATGATCTATTTTTCATTTCTTTGTATTATTGTTGCAAGTACCAAAAAAAATGAAGAGAAAGAGAGTAAACAACCCTATTATGATCATACACGTAACACGTAATGATGTTGTACAAAGCTTGTGATCCATTTTTCCATTTCTTTGTTTTAACGTTACGAGCACGATACAGAGTATTAGTCCATCAAGCTATACCCATGTGAACAGCATAAACATGCCTTAAATTGACCAACTTACATTGTATGATGCGAGCAAATGTAAATTGTCATGAAAAATCAACCAAGACCAGCGTAGAAACAGATAATATACTTGCAAATGCACATTTGGAGACAGCAGCCTAGCTTTGTATTGTATTCAAGTTCTTAATGGTGTTTAACTCCTTTCGTATGGTCCGAGAGTAATTGCTTTATTCGGCTTGTGAACCATACTTTAGAACTAAGCTGAACACATTTGTTTTCAGCAAGTAAGCCAAAGCTTCTGAGGCTGTTTGTGGCAAACTGACAATGATAATCTCAAACATGGCGAGCAAGCAAAATCAAACCACACATTTAGGAGCAAATGATGCACTCTGATAAGAACTATCATGCTTATCAGAATAACCAGACGATACCCTATGCCCTTTAGCAGTTTTAGAGAATACAAAGTTAACAACTAAAGAACACCCCAGTCAGAACTTATTGACGATAGTCAGGAAATATATTGATGATATTATTAGATCTGTAAATCAGTAGTTTCTTTAACATCCAAACCCTTCTGATGTTTTTAGAAAAAAGCTACTTGAATTAGTTTCAAACAGTTGATTTGTAAAACATGATGAGGAGCATTAAATTTCAATCCGTCAAAAAAAAGAAGAAAAAAATAGAGTGCATAGCTAGCTGTAATTATAGTGATTAGTGATTGATGTTATGTCTTCATTTGTATTTTGTTGAGCTATATAGAAAACTATTGTGCAAATTATCAAAATAGTTCTCGATCCCCAAGTTGCAATTTGTCTCACTTGAACTCGTATATTTATTTTATTTGTCATGCTTTCTAAGTTTCTATCCACCTTTAAATCAAAATTGCCTGTAAACAAAACTTCTATTCCAAACTGGCCGTTTAGGCTAGAAATGAAACCTCATAAATTA
The DNA here is from genome assembly GCA_014162995.1 of Artemisia annua. Classification (NCBI taxonomy): domain Eukaryota; kingdom Viridiplantae; phylum Streptophyta; class Magnoliopsida; order Asterales; family Asteraceae; genus Artemisia; species Artemisia annua. Next base: position 40,311 of record LBNU01014406.1, on the reverse strand, counting down.
TAGAGCAAGGAAACCCAAAGCAAACATATAGAGCTAAAATCCCCTGAAGTCCCTTGGGCGCACACATGATCTTCATCCATGCACTCCTCATCTCAACTCCTTTAAAAGACACTGACCAATCATATCCCTCTTTGCTATTTCACACATGTAAATCTTGGTACAGCTCTACCTTTACTAACAACCTCTTTATAGGAAGTGTCACGGATCTCTTATTGAGCAAGGTCTAGGTTGGAGGTGAGTAAACCACCACAAAACTTGATTTTGTTCATCTTTTGATTTCCCTATACGTACCCACTGATTTACTAGTAAAGTAAATGTGAGCGTGAGATCTGTTTAGAGATATTGAAAACTTTCTATCCAAGTCCGTATATTCTCATACAAGCAAAAGTGAGATTTCTAACAAAAGTTGTGATTTGAAAAAATGAAATACTGAACCTTACATTGGTCATTCTTTAAAAAACAACTTTACTTGTCGGGTTGGTAGTATTGGTAGATGAAGAACCACAAAATAAACTGACATCAAACTAGAAAAGCAGTTTGTGCACATATATCCAAACTAAGAGCAAACGTGCAAGCACTAAACTTACTTTAGAACAATACACTAAATAAGCTTCATGAACTGATATACTATTTTGCGTTCAACTCCTAAACTCTAAGAAGTCACTGTTTCCCCCGTAAATGAGTCTCTAAAACAATACTTAAATAGCATGTATTAAAAGATTGCGGGAAACCACACACCTATTTCATAATATGGTGCCTATGAAACAATCTCGACTAATAAGGTGCCACATGGGCTGTATCCGTTCACATACAACATGAAGTAGTACCCAAGACTAAAGCACGCAACAGCAACAATATAGTAATTATGGAATTGCCATAAATTTCTCGACCAAACGAAGTCCAAGAACACTGTAAAGAACAAACTAATCTTCATAATTAGATAACTGTATTGAAGCCTAAGAATTGACATATATATTACACTAGGTTACGTTTGACATGGATTGGGGCGCAACATTCACATTTGAAACTAATCTAAGAAAATTGGTTGGCCTATTGCTAGTTTGACCTCGATTAATATTTAGTGTCGACTACCTAATCAGGTTTCATATCCTGGTCAAAAGCCGATGCAAATTTCTAAGATAAGGCATACTTATAGCAATTACATGTGCCAACACATAAAATATAACCTTGAAACTCGTAAGTCAGTGAGAAGAACGTACCAACAAAGGAAATCCGACAACAATCGCTCCAGCTGCGCTCACAAACACAGCCAAACCAGTGAAAGCCAATGAGCTAGCAGCATCAGCAATCATACCCATTTCATAAGCCCCAACACCAGCAGCCCCTCCAAGCATTGTCGCAGTAACTAAAAGATAATTCAACGGAAATGGAACCTGAATATACCTCGCAAACGAATGAAAAACCACTCTAACCTCCAAACAAATAACCACAACAACCAAAGCAACAGCCCCATTCGACACTCTTATACTCCTCAACACATTCTCATTCTTACTCACCCACCACAACGCCCCTCTAGTAGACGCATACAACTGAAACAAAAACGGAACAAAAAACAGCAGAAACAAATCACATATTGCAGAAGCCGACGAAAACATTATCGAATAATGCGACGCAACATGAAACATCAACGGAAAAAACAACAAATTCAACGTATGCAAACAGCTCTCAAGCTGCCCAAGTATCAAATTATCATCCGGCACTTCTCCACCGTGATAACTAACTTCCTGCTTCAACTTAAACGACGAAACCCTAGGAACCGAATACAACCAATAAAACACACAATTAAACACCATATGATAATACGCAGCATTCACCATCCCAACCGCACTAACAGTCGCCCAAGTAAAAATAACCGAACCGATAAACGGAATACACGCAAACAACAACCGTTCCAACGTCAACACAATAGCCGGATACTCAATCTGTATCCACTTAAACTGTAACGAAGCCCAAACACCTATCAAAAAATTCGCTAAAGCACAAACAAAACACGCAATTAAACCTAAATACACCGAACCGAAAGCCGTAAACAAATTCGAACTAAAGAAGAACACAATTTGGGCCGAAATGATCGAAAACCAAACGGCGAAAAACGAACCGGACTTAAAACTTAACGAGTCAAGTATATAAGCAACCATAAGCCCTAAAGTTAACGCTACAATGACTGGACCACCACCTAGGTCTAGTAAGAAAGCTGCACATGGTACTAACGCGATTGAAACCCTAGCGTTGTGGATGAAGGACGACGGCGCGAAACGCGACGGTTTGACGGAGCGGCGGTTGGTGGCGGTGGTGGTGGTTCCGTTAGGGTTAGGGTTTGAGGTAGGGGAGTAGTTGGTGGTGGTGAAAGTAGGTGCGCTGATTGACGGTGAGATGTAGGGGCGGAAGGAGCGTGGTTGGAGATCCGGTGGGAGCATGGTGGTGGTTGTGACGGTGGTTTTGGTCGGAAATGGGGATCTGATAGTGAGGGGTGAGCTGATTAGTGGGGGTTTGATGGGAGGGGTGTGTGACGTGTTTGGGTTAATTACAGCCGTTGGATTGGTTTTTGGTGGGGCCTACTGTGTTTATTTCTTCTCATTACTATTGTGTTTGTTGCCTAACCCTTTCCTTTCTTTTCTTTTTTTTTTTTTTCTTCTTCTTCTTTTGGTGGATTATTTGATTGTTGACTTGTCTAGAACGAGGTGGATCTACTCGCCGCGTTGCGGCGGGGTAACTCTTATTTTCGTAACAGACCGGGTGTTGCATTTTATTTACGAACGCGTTGTATCCGTTGTCTAAAATAGCAATGGTAAAGTCCATTTTCTTTGCTTTTTCATTACCAATATTTTGTCTATGGCTAGCAGCTTTGAAATGTGTGGTCAGTGGTACAAAATTTCTATTCCACAGGCAACTCCAATAAAGACCAATACAACAAAGCAAAGAAGACATAAGTAACTAAGCATCAAAAGAAAATGGTAACCATGTAACTCAGATCCGGAAACCCTACCTAGAAAGTTGGTGAGTTACTTCTGCAAAAGAAAGTAACAATGAGAAGATCAAAGTATCAAACATTAAACGAAAAGGTTATACACACAGAGCAGGGAATGGCCCAACATAGGCCTCAATTCATGATTCTACATCCAAACTTATCAGACAGCCCATTGAAAAAAGACGGCCCAAGAACCAAAAGTATTACGAGTACTATCATATACAAAAAGTACACACCCGATGGCAAGCACTCATGATAGGTTGGATATAAAAATTGGTTTTAAAGTTGAAGTAAACAACAATATTTTATATGCATTGGAGTTTGGTCCATCGCTCCTTGTTATATATAGATAATTTGGTAATCATGATTCATGAAGGATTGAGATGATAAAAAGATTTTGTTTGATTTCGTATTAAGTTCGTGTGAACGAAAGTTATATCAAAAAAATGTAGATTGGCAGAGACACCTTAACCCTGTGTATCATAATGGTACCCATCAACCCTACCCAGCAAAGGTTTGATGCCTGTGAAATACCTCCACCCAATACCTAACCATGCTGCGGAACCTCCACCCAATACCCAACCATGCTGCGGAACGGATTCGAACTCGCGTCCTTTGTTGGATCAAGACATCACATAGCTGGGCTCAGGCTTCTAAGGTAGCTGGTGGCCAACTGCGCTAGGCAACTGGTTACTTAACTGTACGATCAAGTTTTAGATAATATGTAAAAGACAATGTTTAGTATGTATTTCAAATTGAGTTAACCGTTCGTAAGAATGAACATGAAAGTTACTTTTGCAAAATCATTAGTGTATGAAGTACCAATACTGTGACAATGAGCAGTAGCAGTTAGCAGCAGTTATTTGTTTTGGTAAAACATGTTTAGTATAAGTGTAAAATGACGTAATAGTACGTATATACACCAAAGTTGTTAAAAGTGCGTTTGAAGCTCAACTAGGCTCCAAAGCTCATGAGGTTTAAAGAGTGAGGCTTCTTTCTTAAGGGGGCGTTTGGTTCACTTTTTTAAAAAACGTGAATTTAAAAACCTGGAGTATTTTTAACATGGAGGTGTTTCAAATGGTGGGGTTAAAAATTCGAAATCATGTTTGGTTGACACAAAATCAGATTTGAAAAAAAAATCCACAAAATCTATAAAAAAAGGTTTATAAAAAATTTATAAAAAAAGTTTATAAAAAAATTTATAAAAATTTTTTAAAAAAAGTTTATAAAAAAATTATAAAAAATGTTTATAAAAAAAGTTTATAAAAAAATTTATAAAAAAGTTTTATAAAAAAGTTTATAAAAAAAGTTTTCAAAAAAAGAAAGAAAAAAATCAGATTAAAAAAAAATAATAAAATAAAAAAAATCCAAACCATGAAAACCACCGAAAACCACCCCTCCATGAGTGATATCTTATACCCTCATTTTTTTTTTGGTCAACGCATTTAAAACCAGGTTGACCGACCAACCAAACACCGTCTTTAAAAACCAACGAAATACAAACCAACGAAAACCACCAAAAAACGGCGAACCAAACGCCCCCTAAGCATATGCAATGCATAGCTTTTCTAAAAGGTTTTTACTATTTTAAAAAGTCTTTCAAAGACTTTTTTGCATTGCAAACTTGGACTTTTTAAAAAGCTTTTTAAAATGACTTGGAGTATACCAAGCGTTTGAAGGATTGTTCTATACAAACATTTTGAAGCATTAACTAGTGACTTTTTCATATTAAAATAATAATCTTAACTATCTAAAAACTTTTTTTTATCAATAAACTATGTGTCGCTATAAAATCCCGTTGCTATGCACGGGTACTCGTCTAGTAAAGGAAAAATGGTCAAACTTGAAAAGTGAAATGTTGAAAAATGGTCAATGTTGAAATTCAAGCTTAGTCTTCAATGTGAAATGTTGAAACTTTTAAAAAGATATTTATGGAAACATAGTAACACACGGTTTGACAATAATTCAATTTAAAACTTGAAACTACGCAACATGCAGTAAAGATAGGAAAGACACTAATTCAATTTAAAACTTGAAACTGACTTTGAGAAAACTTGAATTCAAACATTAGTGGGTGACTTGGTGCCACCAATGTATGTGCAAATCGTGTATAAGAAGGTTTACATTTAATACTTTCCAAAACATTATCGTATTTTATACTATATAAACACCATAATTCTCATTTTCATTTTATAACTTGTTGTAATTGTGGTAGTTCATAGTAGAAGTAAATGGAAATGAATAAGGAAAAAAATATTAATGATATGTAGGTAATATTTTAATCTATTCTTTTTTATATCATTGATTTCACATTATTTTGCAGGTAAATTGTTTATTAGTTTTCACAGCAAACACCCAAGGTGTGTCTTCATAGTAGTAATAAGAGTTAACAATTTTGCAGGTAAATTATTTATCGTTTCATGTTGCATAATTATGCTCATCATATATTTTCTTCACTTTCTTTTTCTGTTTAACATCAAAGTTATCTCTTCTCATTACAACTAATCAAGATGTTTGGTTATGTTAATCAGTTTTTTGTTTGTTGTTGAAATAGATAATCAGATTTAGTTACAACCAAGATGATCCATAGGTAACCCGTCGACTTATTTTGTAAATGAAAGTGTGTCAATTTGTAATACATGTATACTTTTTAAGAATGGTGGCTTAAAATTTGCAGGTGTTTTCGCCTACAACCCAAAGAAATATTGGTGATCAAGAAAAAGAAATCTGGAAACGATGGCTAAATATGTAAGCCATCAATTTGACCACATTTGCTTTTAGTTGCATCTAAACATATACAGAGTATATGTTTTCACAAATTCTTATCACGTTATGTCAAGATTAGACTAATAGGATCAACGGGTCAACTTGTCAAACTCATATGATAACAAAATTTTAGTTTTATAATACCATCATTGTGGTTTTATATGTATTATGTATGTATATATGTTATATATGAAGATAACCAGGATTTATACTACGAAAATGTTGTGTACTACTAAAATGAATATGCTAATTAAAGAGCTCATGACTAACTAATATTTATGGCATCATAGTTACCCCATGTTCAAGTAAACAATAAACATGCCTCATTTTATATCTATTGATTGATTTTTTTTATACACCAAACTTTTTGGATGGGAGTTTTAGCAACCTTATAGCTATGGTGAAAATTAGAAGGTTTGCAGTGTCTTTAGAATGAACACGTTAATTTTTCTTTACTTGCATATGATTCATGCACATGTATGATTAAAATTACAATAATGTCGGTAGATATATCAAAGCATGCATGAAAGAACTTGCCATCTATATTCAAAGGTATGTACAGCCACGAGTTTTCTTTTGTTTCCGGTTCGAATGCATTCAATCCATTCATAATTGATCTTAAACAATTTGGCTTTGAGCACTTTTGAATGTTCAGTGAACGATATGCACTCATAATCAGCGACGCAGGATTTGACGTTGAGGAGGGTTTGTTTGTTACTTTATTTTAAAACGATAGATATACTATTATCTGTAGTGTGCTATGAAATGACATGGTCTTGCATTTTCTATTGCATATGTTTGTGGTTGTAAATGTGATGTGATTGCTGTTAATTTATATGATTATTTTTTTCTATCTTCTATTTTCATGATTAATTTCATATCTATCTATACTATCTATAAAAGGTGTAGTCAACCTTCGAAAAGTTAAAAGTCAATATTGTGGAATGTTGAAATAATTATAGTAAATGTTGAAAAACTTATATTGGTAAGACCACTATTTATAGAAACTATTGAATTTTTATTTGTCTATAAGCAAGCTAACGAAGGTTACCTGCATCATTCAAAAACGTAACTCACGGCTTAATTAATATCCATAACAGAATTGTAATTATTTTCCCATTTCTTGTGATTTTGTTCAAATGTATATCATTTAAGTTCAAATAACAAGGAACTGTGTTTAACAAAAGGAAGGGTATAAACTAATTTAGGAACAAATATATTTATGTGACATTCATTTTGGCAGTCAACTGATTTTGGAATTTTGCTTTCATAGCTTCATCAGTGAGCATCAATATCATAAGTTTTATCTATGAGACATTGGTTGTATTTTAATTTAGTATGAGTCAGTCTTTTAGTATGCTTATTAATATTAGTCAAGTGAGTCATGTTGTATCGCAATGGTAGGTCTCTTGTCTTTGTTCCGTTTGGTATGTTTATTTTTTTTGGTCTCATTCTCTTTAATTATCTTGATTATTGAGATGAGGCGCCTTATATTGTACTTTAATCATTTTCGAGGGTCTCAATAATATGTTGCTTTTCTAAAAAAGTAAAAAACTGCTACTTGCTATAACGTGAAAAGGGGATAAGATGTATTTTTTTCACAAAAGTAACCATAATTATGAATGTAATATACACCTATAACAAACATCTACATGCGGAATCTTGGTGTTTTGGCATTGTTGGAAATATGTACATTGGCACCTTATTAAACGAACAATACGAAGCATGTAATTAGGAACAAGAGGAAAGTAATGATGGAAGTAAAGCTAGAGATCCAACTTATTTGTATTACAGTATAATAAAACACACTTGGGGTGTGTTTGAAGCCGAGTTTTTTTAAGCTTAAAAAACACACTAGCTTGGGGTGTATTTGAATGCGAGTTTTTTTAAGCTTAAGAACAAGAGGAAAGTAATGATGGATACGACACATTCACTTCCATTGGATACGGCATATTGCTCTGTACTCTTAAACACTTAACCACAATATCGCAATTATAGTTATTTGCCGCTAGAAAATCCCGTTGCTATGCACGGGTACTCGTCTAGTAAAATTAAATGACAAAAAGCTTTTCAAGGTTTAAGCATTTTAGATACTCTTAGAATGAGGGTGGGTACATTTAAGAGGTTCACCGATGCTTAGCACTTTGGTTGCGAGGCCCTTATGGGCTTATGTGCGTCTATATTCATTTTCGAATTAACAAAATATAAGCCTTTGGAACGTATACTTTTCATGATGATGATTCATAACAAATTCTTGTGTGCATGTTCTCAACGAAGTTTTATATGGATGCTTGCAACGAAATACGTAGTATAGCAATATTTACACATTACACGTTACATGTTAGCATATAAAATAAAACTAGTTATAATATCCGTGCACGCACGGGGTTTTTTCAAAAAAATTTAATTATATAGTATTATCGTTTAAAAACAGAAAATCTTATGCATATTTTAAAAAGTTAGAACATCAACTGTGCGAAAGTAAGAAAAATAGTTAGCAGAAATTGTAAAAATATAACTGTGGCATCGACCTTATATTGGATTCTTGAGTGTGTCTCTTTATAATGTTATTGGGCCAAAGGTTCTTTGATCACATGGGTTTACACATAAATCAAATTTATTTTAAAATTTTTGTTTACTATATGGATATATAATACTTTACCCGTGAAAATTATGATATAAGTACAACTAATAAGTATACATGAGTTTTTCATTATGTATTAATATCAATTCACATTTTGTAAAAATTTATTTGATAAAAGATTTAACTTTTTTAGCTGACATAGATATTAATGTTGAGGTTGATGTTGTTGTTTAACTTTAACTAATATCATGTTGTACAAAATGTGCAAGTTTAGTAGCACATAATGAGCGTTGATGAAGTTAAAACATACTCCGCAAAGTTTTTAAAATTGTTTTTTCCAGATATCCGTATATAAACTTTAAATAATAATTACATGAATTGTTATAAGTAGAATCGCTTATATTTATTTCCATATCACAGTAACTCGTACGTACCATTTGATATTTATATTACCATTAATAATAATTTAACTATATTTAATATTCAAACCCGTGTACGTATAGATTAAACTTTTAAATAGGATAACATGAGTTCTTATTTATATTTAACGTACATAGTAAAAAGATATTTTAATAGATGAACGTTTAAAACTAATATTTATTTTAAAAGTATTTAACGTATATTAAAACTAATTCATATATTTATAAAATTTTGTAAGTTTAATGGATGGAAGTCTCAAACCAATACTAATACTCATGTAATTATAAACAAAGTTCATAAAATAAAGTGTAGGGGGTATAAAGTGTAAGGGGTTATTTGTTAATTATCTAAAGTTATCAAAAAACATAGAGATTTATAATTTTACACTTAACTCCATATAATATATTTAAAATTCAACCACTATTGTTTTATTAATTACCTCCTCTTTTTATAAGTTTTTATTTTCATAAATTTGACACCTATATTTTTATGTGTTTTTTTTTTTTCTCAATCAAATTCTCCACCAAATTTAATAAAGTTTGACCAAAATCAATTCAATTTTGACTTTTTATTGGCCAATAATATTGCTCGATTTCGCCTATGTGTCAAAATCGAACATTCCTATTGGCCCAATTTTTTTTCCACTAAGATTGTTTTGTCAAAAAAACTCCGAAATGATGTAATTCTTTTATTATATAAAAAAAGATTATAAGATCCAACATGATTTCTAGTTATAGTCTGGCACAATTTTATAAATCATATGGAGTTATGGACTACTAAGCAGCACCAAATCTAAAATCTGAAAAAATAAGCAAAACCATATACCGAGTAGTAATCTTAAATGGCTAGATATGTGGGGATTATTTTGTAATTTTATTTCCCAACGCAACTTTAATATTTCCAACGCTTGAGAAATGACCATTGAAAAAAGTAGTATTTAAATAAAACAAAAATGTTAAATACTTATTTCAAAAAAATGATCTAAAAAGTTTGTCGCCAAACACACCCAACGTGAAACTAAAGTGATAATGAGAACTACATTACTCAGTGATACTTGAAGTCTATCCAACTACATAAAAAAGAACTTTTTGGTACATTTGTCCCTCGTTTGGACCTTGATTCACATGCATACGAACTAACGTGCACGCACTTTGTCTTATCTCTATCCTCAAGCAACATCACCACCACTCCCCAACTCCTTGTTCAATTTAGAGTTGTTCTTCATGCTCTTAAAAGCGTCATATGATTTTATACACAATTGACACTAGTCACTTTAGACACATGTCGAAGAACCATGACTATTTTTTGCGAGTTACCTAACTCTATTATTCTATTGTTGGCTTGTTTAGAGTTTGGTATCATGATGCTTGTTGGTTTTTATCACAGCTAATTGGTTTCACATTAAAAAAGAAGTAAGACATTCACTCGGTGAGATTGAACTATGATGCCTTTTTAAGATTTGATAACCTTATCACGAGACCACCTTGAAGATATACGGTTACCGGTTTATGTTATAAACTCTCTCAAACCACATGGAGCATGTTCTCGCACGCATTGAAATCTAACATATAGTCGAGGTGGCTGCAACTTGCAAGATCTCCATTCCTACCTACTATAAAATGAGTCAAGGTGGTGGCCTAACTCTCATAAAATCGGTACTTGGTAGCCTTGGTATTTACTTCTTGTCTATTTTTAAAGCTCCTGAAGCAGTTATTAAGGTCTTGGAAAGCCTTCGCGCCTCTTTCTTTTGGGGTGCCTCTGTTGAGAAAAGAAAGCTAGCTTGGGTCAAATGGACTAGTATTTTAGCACCTCTTGATAAAGGTGGTTTAGGTGTTGGTAGTCTTAAAGCCTTCAACCTCTCGCTTTTGCTTAAATGGAGATGGCGTCTGCTTAAAGACCCTTCTGCTTTATGGGTTAAAGTTTTAAAATCAATTCATGGAGAAGAAGCAGGATTCAAGTTAACTGGCTGCCAATCAAATGGGTTATGGGCTCGTATAGTTGGGTCGATTTATCAGCTTCATTCAAGCGGTTGTGTTCCTTTAAATGTCTTTCGTTTCAATGTTGGAGATGGTTCTATGATTCGGTTTTGGAAAGATATATGGTTGGGAGATCAACCTCTCTGTGCTCGTTATAACAGGTTGTTCCATCTAGAAAAGAATCGAAATTGCCTTATTAGAGATCGCATTGTTAATGGCTCTTGGTCATGGGACTGGTGTAGACCGGTTAATAGGGGTAGATCTCAAGCTGACTTCAATAACATGTTGATTGATATCAGCTTGTCGAATATTGTTGATGGAAGTGATTCGGTTGTTTTCTCCCTCTCCTCGGATAGTAATTTCTCAGTGAGTGTAGCTCGAAAGCATATTGATGATTTTAATTCTCCTATATCTCTTCCATGCACAAGGTGGTTGAAAATTATCCCTCGGAAAGTTAACATATTCTTGTGGTGTTTGTTTCTTGATAAATTCCCTCATCGTTTCAACCTTTCTGCTCGTGGCATAGACATTGGTTCGATTATGTGTCCTATTTGCAATGGGCACGTTTAATCGAACTCTCATATTTTCTTCTCGTGCACTGCTGCTTCCAATATCTGGAGGCTTATTCGAGGTTGGTGTGATCTTAAGTTTCCGCTGTTCAATTCTTGTGACGATTGGGATAACTGGTTCACTTCATGGAACGCTTCTAAAGATAAACGAGACCGGGCGTATGTCATTTTTGCTTCTACTTGTTGGATTCTTTGGCGTTATAGGAACAATGTGGTTTTTAATTCTCAATTCATGAGAATTTGTGACATGTTCGATAGTATCCGTTTATTTGCATTTTCTTGGTTAAAATTTAGAAGCAAATATTGTATTAGTTGGACTGATTGGCTTAAAATGCCTTTGTAATTGCTAGCTTCTTGCTAGTTTTTCTAATAATATGCCGCCGTTCAAAAAAAAATGAGTCGAGCTTGATATGTTGAGTATTCATCGAGTTCGAGCATGTTATTTCATGCGGAAATAATCGAGCTCGAGTCAAGTTTCGAGCTCAAGTTTTATATGATAAGTCGAGCTCGAGCTCGAAATATAAAGCTCGACCAAACTCGAGTTTTAGTATTCAAGTCGAGCTCGAGCTTGGCAGTACTCGGCTCGTTTACACCCCTTGAGTTTTCATCGACTTCAAGGATCAGAGTTGGTATTGGTTTTATGCCAAACAACTATTATTTCTTTTTATTTTATTCTGTAAAGCCAAACGTAACAAACACACCTAAGTTATAAATATAGCTACTTTTGTATGTTCTATTATTTTTAGAATGATACCAGGATCTTTAACAACTCAACGTATATAGGACTAACAAATATAACACTGTGCAAATCAATCATAGAATGTATCCTTTACGTCATCGCGTTCTTATATTCATCAAAATCTTATCTAAAACCAAATTAAATATAGCGACATAACACAAGAAACGTTATCTTGATGTAAGATGTATAAATTTACAAATCATTTCGAACAACCATTTGTAAATTTTGGTGTAATATAAAAATAGCATAGCTAACATTTTATAAATTAAAGTCAAATGTCATTCAATCATACGGGAGTAATATATAAAGAAAAACTATACGTTCATGCATTATTTTAAACCAATATTCTTTATAAATTGCCAATTTGGCATACTGATTTGCATTGTTTGGTAGAGGTGCAAGAATCCTTACCCTACCAAAGAAAACCGTGTCATTCATTTGATTAAAGTACCTAAAAACAAGGAAAGCAACGCACAGGACCTAAAAACTAAGGCAAAGCACCTAGACCACTAAGCGCCCAAAACCACCTAAACCCACAACACACCTAACCGGGACTAAACCCAAGGCAACCCTAGGGGAGAAACACAAAAAGGGAAGCAACGCACTGGGCCTAAACTAAAAAGGGAAGCAACGCACCAGGACTAAACCCAGGATTGTTGACTTGTCTAGAATTTGGTAATCATGATTCATGAAGGATTGTCTGATTGAGATGATAAAAAGATTTTGTTTGATTTCGTATTAAGCTCGTGTGAACGAAAGTTTACTTAACTGTATGATCAAGTTTTAGATAATATGTAAAAGACAATGTTTAGTATGTATTTTAAATTGAGTTAACCGTTCGTAAGAATGAACATGAAAGTTACTTTTGCAAAATTATTAGTGTATGAAGTACCACTACTGTGACAATGAGCAGTAGCAGTTAGCAGCGGACAGCGGTTATTTGTTTTACTAAAACATGTTTAGTATAAGTGTAAAATGACGCAATAGTACGTATATACACTAAAGTTGTTAAAAGCGCGTTTGAAGCTCAACTAGGCTCTAAAGCTCATGAGGTTTAAAGAGTGAGGCTTCTTTCTTAGAGCATATGCAATGCATAGCTTTTCTAAAAGGTTTTTACTATTTTAAAAAGTCTTTCAAAGACTTTTTTGCATTGCAAACTTGGACTTTTTAAAATGACTTGGAGTATACCAAGCGTTTGAAGGATTGTTCTATACAAATATTTTGAAGCATTAACTAGAATGACTTTTTCATATTAAAATAATAATAAAATTAAATGACAAAAAGCTTTTCAAAATTTAAGCATTTTAGATACTCTTAGAATGAGGCTGCGTACATTTAAAGGTTCACCGATGCTTAGCACTTTGGTTGCGAGGCCCTTATCGGCTTATGTGCGTCTATATTCATTTTCGAATTAACAAAATATAAGCCTTTGGAACGTATACTTTTCATGATGATGATTCATAACAAATTCTTGTGTGCATGTTCTCAAATCTCAACGAAGTTTTATATGGATGCTTGCAACAAAATACGTAGTATACTAGTATAGCAATATTTACACATTACACGTTACATGTTAGCATATAAAATAAAATTGGAAGATCCAACATGATTTCTAGTTATAGTCTGGCACAATTTTATATGACACGAATCATATGGAGTTATGGACTACCAAGCAGAACACCAAATCTAAAATCTGAAAAAATAAGCAAAACCATATACCGAGTAGTAATCTTAAATGGCTAGGTATGTGGGGATTATTGGCCAACGCAACGTTAATATTTCCAACGCTTGAGAAATGACCATTGAAAAAAGTAGTATTTAAACAAAACAAAAATGTTAAATACTTATCTCAAAAAATGATTTAAAAAGTTTGTCGCCAAACACACCCAACGTGAAACTAAAGTGATAATGGGAACTACATTACTCAGTCATACTTGAAGTCTATCCAACTACATAAAAAAAGAGAACTTTTTGGTACATTTGTCCCTCGTTTGGACCTCGATTCACATGCATACGAACTAACGTGCGCACACTTTGTCTTATCTCTATCCTCAAGCAACATCGCCACCACTCCCCAACTCCTTGTTCAATTTAGAGTTGTTCTCCATGCTCTTAAAAGCGTCATATGATTTTATACACAATTGACACTAGTCACTTTAGACACATGTCGAAGAACCATGACTATTTTTTGCCAGTTACCTAACTCTATTATTCTATTGTTGGCTTGTTTAGAGTTTGGTATCATGATGCTTATTGGTTTTTATCACAGCTAATTGGTTTCACATTAAAAAAGAAGTAAGACATTCACTCGGTGAGATTGAACTATGATGCCTTTTTAAGATTTGATAACCTTATCACGAGACCACCTTGAAGATATACGGTTACCCGTTTATCTTATAAACTCTCTCAAACCACATGGAGCATGTTCTCGCACGCATTGAAATCTAACATATAGTCGAGGTGGTTGCAACTTGCAAGATCTCCATTCCTACCTACTATAAAATGAGCCGAGCTTGATATGCTGAGTATTCATCGAGTTTGAGCATGTTATTTCATGCGAAAATAATCGAGCTCGAGTCAAGTTTCGAGCTCAAGTTTTATACGATGAGTCGAGCTCGAGCTCGAAATATAAAGCTCGACCAAACTCGAGTTTTAGTATTCAAGTCGAGCTCGAGCTTGGCAGTACTCGGCTCGTTTACACCCCTTGAGTTTTCATTGACTTCAAGGATCAGAGTTGATATTGGTTTTATGCCAAACAACTATTATTTCTTTTTATTTTATTCTGTAAAGCCAAACGTAACAAACACACCGAAGTTATAAATATAGCTACCTTTGTATGTTCTATTATTTTTAGAATGATACCAGGATCTTTAACAACTCGATGTAAATAGGACTAGCAAATATAATACTGTGTAAATCAATCATAGAATGTATCCTTTACGTCATCGCGTTCTTATATTCATCAAAATCTTATCTACAACCAAATATAGCGACATAACACAAGAAACGTTATCTTGATGTATAAATCTACAAATCATTTCGAACAACCATTTGTAAATTTTGGTGTAATATAAAAATAGCTATAGCTAACATTTTATAAATTAAAGTCAAATGTCATTCAATCATACGGGAGTAATATATAAAGAAAAACTATACGTTCATGCATTATTTTAAACCAATATTCTTTATAAATTGCCAATTTGGCATACTGATTTGCATTGTTTGGTAGAGGTGCAAGAATCCTTACCCTACCAAAGAAAACCGTGTCATTCATTTGATTAAAGGAAGTTTCCAACACGTAACCTAAACCAAGTCTTATAAATATCAAAAGTTCAATAATGTTGGACATCATTTTCCACCACTAAAAATGGCAACACAAGAAGAACAAATCTACGACCTGTTTGATTCATGTTGGTTCCAATACCAAATCTTTGCAAGCAATCCGATTTCTAAAGTTCACGAGGATACGAATACGAAAAAAGAGCCCGATGAAATTGTGGCGATCACAGCGGCTATGAGTTGCAAACATGATGTCGAGGTGAAAGGTCTGCTAAGATTTTGGGCTCATTCTGTTGCTGCTTCTACGGTCTCTGCGGTCGCATAATTCTTTAACTTCTTTTTTTTTTTCTTTGGCGATTTTTCGATGATTTTTGATTGAAAAATCGTGTTCTGTAAGATTATATTGTGTACAACTGAATACTTGTACAAAACATGGTTACGCTAGAAGAATAGGGGTTCATGCATACATGTGTTATGGGAAGTGATTTGTGTCCTTCGCTCCCTTTGTTTCTTTTCAGTGAAATTGTTGATTTATACCTTGTTTTGTATACTCTTTGTATTCACTGTATTTTGTAAATGTCTGTATAGCATATGTTTTCTGCATACATGGTTGAGAAATTCTTTTCTCGAACTTGATATTTTAAACAACTCATTTATATGCTAGTATTTATGAAATATTGAAATATACATTCAAGCAAGGTATGGATACAGCGCTAGTTAAAGGTTTGCAATTTCATGATAAGATTATTTTAACTCATATAGCTATGAATAAGCTAATTTTCTGTATTCCTTAACAAATTTTTTAGCCGATATCTTAATCGGAAAAAAATAGTTGATAATTAAGTAGTTAACTTATTTCTTTTTGGTTGATTGCTTTGTAGTTGATTATCCATTTAACAATTTGTATATGTGGTTATACACTGGCTGCCAATAAACAACAAGCAATTTTCAAAGGGGACCTTTTCAAAGTGTGAATCTGAAGTACACTGGCGAGAAAGACAAAAATGAAGTATATAGCTATAACATATACAAACAAAGGAATTACCGCAAAGTCGTTGTGGATACGTGGAAAATGGCATGTACATATAGTGGTTGATCTCCATTTTCGTACTAGAGTATTACACAGTGCATTGCTTCTATATAAGCGTGTTGTTGGGCACTTGTGCTCATTTATTTGTATATGACGTGAATTGTGAATAACGTAGCTTAAACTTCGGTATGCATGTCGTTCGGTGACATCTCTCATCTATTATTTACTATACCGTGTATCATAGCACGATAGGCGTAGAAGTTAGGAAAGCATAGAATGATTATTAGGATATACGACTAGATCAAATAATACGAAGTAGTAACGGGATTTATTTCACTGTAAGACCAAATAATACGAAGTAGCTAATAATATTCTAAGTTGGATTGAGTCTTTGCGAATTGAATTTGTCATTGGCCTATAAAGAAGATTACTATTTCAATTTTCAGTCAAACACATTGTGTAAAAAAAATTCTACGCTTAAATTTATAGTGGGACGTGAGATTTAAATGCCTAAACGCGTATTTGGGAAGAAAATATTGCAAGATGGTATCATCTGAAAGGTATTGGACGTGAAGGATGGTTTTACATAAGTCAAAGTTGATTACTTAGTGACTTGCAATTTTGTTATGAAACGACCTACAAGTTATACGAAAAGTCGATCCAGGGCATCTTTTGATAATGTTTCTATGTCGACATAAATAATTTAGCACATGTGCCTGTTGATGCATAATCTGGCGCGGGCTGGATTTGACGACTTTTCATGGGCCGTTAGTCGTCTTCTCGAGCCCTGAGTAGACCTGTCAACAAAGAGAACCCGTTAGGAGTGGACCCGAGGCCGTAGCCCCGGGATCCACCTCCGACTGTCAAGTTAGTCTCCATGCGATATAGCATAACATAACCTGTGGTGTTCTGTGAAGAAGGGAATCCCAGCCCTATATTTATAGGACATGGATTAGGGTTTAGGCGTAGAGTGGGTCGTTGTCTGCCGGGCCTGGCCCATTCCAGACTATACGTCCACAAGCCCCCCAAGTCTAGTGTGACATAGTGCATGGCTATGTTATGCTAGACTTAAGTTCTAATCATGGCCGCGTAGGCCCAATCAATCATGACGGCATGGCCTATGGGTGCGCAACTCAGGTGTGCGCATGGGACGGACTATACCGCGCAGCGCGAATGCGACAGTGCGCATGGCGCGTCCTTATAGGCGCGACCTTGTAGGCGCGACCTTGTTCTATCCTGAGTAACACCCGTTCTTACATGACGGGGAGGAATGCGCATATGTCAGGTTTCCCGCCATAGTGTGACAGTAAAGACCCCGTAAGAAGAACACGGAGTTCTATAGTTGGGGTAACACTGACATTGCGATTGTAAGAGTCTCACAATGGTGTGTGGATCTCGTATGCTGCATCCTGGGTAAGGGCGTACCTTTTGTACCAGTAGCGATGCAGCATGGTGCGACAGAAGACGTGCTTTTGTGGCAGAGGTGCGCGCTGTGCGCGACAAGGAGGTGCGGACATTACATCCATCTTTACAACCGATAGAGGACGTCTCCCCTGCGGCAAGATGGTGCGAATATTTAAATCCGTCTTTGTACCGGGCTTGCAATACCTCTTACGTACGATCTGCTTCCAAATATACCTGCGTGACGCGTACGGAAACAGTGGTATTATATACCCTGGTAGCCCCCCAAGTTTGATGGTACTACTCTTGTAGGAGCATTAAGCTTAGTTATTCAAATCCTGAAAAACACTTAATGCAAATATTAAAAGTATATGTCGCGAATCGCAACATATAAAACCTAATGAAGGAAAAGATTAGCGTGAAGCAATATATAGCACATAGCATGTGAAAT
Source organism: Artemisia annua (assembly GCA_014162995.1). Lineage (NCBI taxonomy): Eukaryota > Viridiplantae > Streptophyta > Magnoliopsida > Asterales > Asteraceae > Artemisia > Artemisia annua. Next base: position 22,107 of record LBNU01014406.1, on the reverse strand, counting down.
TTAACACATAAGAAGAGTAGTAGTACGAATTACACCTATCGTGAGGTTTTACAAACTACATAAATAATTAATTGTTTTTTTTTATACATAATAAAAAAACAATAACCCGGAGGGACGCACCGTGACCGCAACTAATAGTTTCAATTGCGCGCACAGACGCAGATGGATGTATCGTGACCGCATAGACTCGAACGTTTGGTGCGACAGAAGACGTGCTTCTGTGGCAGAGACGCAGATGTACATAACATGACCACGACTTTTGTCCAGTGCGCTCATGGCGATTGACTAGCATCGTGGTGCGCTCATGTCCGAACGCACGGCCTAACGCGGGTAGATTTATCATGACTGCCTTATTCGAACGTGCAAACAAGTGCGAACAGGCATACCAACCGTAAAAACAGTATATGCGCGAATTAATTCGCGGCTAAAAGATAAAGTAGGTCTGATCGTGCGGACTTAGTGCGGCTATAGGTAAAATCGTGTTTACCAAATTTAAAAGATTTACATAAAATCTTCTCAATATTTAAAAGATAGCATATCTTTTTTTTATATCAAATACAAAACAGTAGTTTAAGATAAATATTGCGATATTTACTTGTGTTCTTGTTGTAGCTGAAACACGATCGAATACTAAAGTAGTATACGTTCAAGCGTGTGTAATAAAAGAGGAAGGACATTAAAAACAAGAATCACAATTCTTGTTATAATTCCCTTGTACAAATAAAACAAAACAAATATATATAGATTTGTTTAATTGTTAGCCGCAACTTTTGACTAAAGAAAAGGGAAAACAATTTAATGCCTTTGGGTATTAATCGTGTGTCAGGAACATTAACCAACGATTTAGGTTTTAATATTTTTGTGTCGTGTACAATACAAAGTTTTAAAGTTACCGGCTTTTGAACTCGATGGTTGCTTTCCGGTGATGTGAGAACACGAAACTTGTCGTAGTCATGGTCCCACGGATGGCGCCACTTGTTTATGCATAATCTGGCGCGGGCTGGATTTGACGACTCTCCCTGGGCCGTTAGTCGTCTTCTCGAGCCCTGAGTAGACCTGTCAACAAAGAGAACCCGTTAGAAGTGGACCCGAGGCCGTAGCCCCGGGATCCACCTCCGACGGTCAAGTTAGTCTCCATGCGATATAGCATATAAGAGTTAGGTTTAGGGTAACCTGTGGTATTCTGTGAAGAAGGGAATCCCACCTCTATATTTATAGGACATGGATTAGAGTTTAGGCGTAGAGTGGGCCGCTGTCTGCCGGGCCTGGCCCATTCCAAACTATACGTCCATAGTGACGATACTCTTTGCACGCACGGGGTTTTCATTATGATAATATCAATTAGTATTTATCATTTTTTCAAAAACTTCTATTAACAAGTAGTTTCGTAAGTGTTTTTACTTTCATATCGTAGAAACTCGTACTTTTATTTTGATATTTATGTTCCGTTTATAATAATTTTGGCCGTATTGGTCTTTAACACAATACATACTTTTCTATAAAATTATGTAAAACATTTAATACTCGTGTAATTATACTACCCATTTACGCACGAGTTTTTACATAATTTTTTCATTATATATTAATATCGATTAATACTCGTGCTCTAAGTTTAATATTATTTCCCTGTTAATAATAATTTTAGTCGTGTTTAACTTAGGATAAATTTATTTATTTTTTAGAATGGCAAAGCTTTATTAGAAACCAACAACAGGATACAAACCAGAAAAACAATATGGAGAAATAGAGCTCCGAGAAGGAGCAGCAAAGAATGAAAATAGGAAAGGAAAACGAAAAAACTTGAAGATACTGAGATGATCAACAAGTTTCAAACTACCCTGGTTGAGTCGACACAACATAAGCCATATGTCTAGGATTTAACCACCAGCATCTCCAATTTAGTTCTTGATTTGACTTCTATTTTTGATCCACTGCAAGGACAACCTTTGCACCAAAGAGAATATATTCTGATCAAGCCGCTTGCAGGTTATTAAGCGAAGCATGACCTGCCCTGTTTCTACAATTCCATCGCCTAAACCAGAACTATTGTTTGTATTTATTTGGTGATTTCTTAAGGGGGACTAAACCGAAACGTAAAACTAGTGAATCTGTAACTTAGTCTTCGTGTTCATATATATAGTTACCTTTCTAATTAATTACTAGTACTCCATACTTTTCTAATTAATTACTAGTACTTCATATTTAATTATTATTTACATGCCTGAATCATAGAAATCAGTATGAAAATATCAAGAAAATTTCAAAGTGCAAATACAAAGAAGTTAGCTATAGAGAATTACAAATCATTCGTATGGAACATTAGCATGTTATGAATAATGCAATTACAACAAGGCGGCTTTTAATGTGTAAAAAATGATAGTTTATGCGGTGATTAATCCCGATTGTACTAACCGTAGTATATGATACATTGTAATAACAATCTATTTTTTACACTATCGGATTATGTTTCAAGGTATTTGATCCATTGCTTCCTATGTAAGCGTCTTATTGCTTATCAACATCTAGTCACCACCCACTATTGTTTGTAATGAAATCAAAATAAACAGGTGATGGCGAATGCACGAGACAAACAGGAAATACAAGCACACATGAAAGTAAGATCATAAATCATAACAACCCAGTTGTATCATATGCAGAACATGATTCTTAAAAAGCTAAGTGACGATAATTACTATTAGATGTAAGCATTATTAAGGATACGGATAATGATAATGATCTATGTGGCGTATTTAAATTAGTATTTCCAGTATGAGAGATAGAAAGGCTTTTACCTTCACCAAAGAAGATCTCATCTGGACCACAATAAATTGACAGATTTTGCAAAGTTGATGGATCGGAAGTCATGTGGTGGGAAGCACAACTATCAAACAACCATGGTTGCTGCTGATTTGTAGTGGATGTGGACCATGTAGTGGACATGGTGACATTGGCCATTGGTCTTGAACCCGAACTACTATTAAGACCGCTCACAATAATATTGTTTTCTTTAAGAAAACGAGCAAGTTTACGACAATCACGTGTATCGCGTCCATTAATCTCACAAAACTGACAGAGAATATTTGCTCGATAGGAGCGATTGTTACCTTGATTTTTCCATGCATTACGATGTGTCATGAACTTTTCAAGAGTTAGAGGAATTTCCATGTTGATGAGTTTCATGGAACGATTTCTGATTTGGTTGAAACTTATAGTTTGATTTCTGTGTGACATTAGCGGTGGCAAGAACAATGGGTTGTGATAAGTTGTTATCCTTCAACGTCCTTTCAAAGTCTGTGAGTTTATCAAATAAATCAGAGAATGATATTGGGGACTTGCGGACTTTAATTGCTGCCATGATGTTGTTATATTCATTTCCTAATTAAGCAAGGATATGTACAACAAGATCTTCTTCATGAATCGACTTTGAGCAAGAGCAAGTTCATCTGCAATGGATTTCATCTCATTAAGAAATAAAGAAATTGTCTTAGTACCTTTAGGATTGTTGGTTAGTTTGGATTTTATAGATATGATTCGTGAGCGTGGAGAGCTCGCGTAGCTAGAGGTCAGACTTTGCCAAGCTTGACGTGAGGTTTCAACCAAGGAGATGATAGGTTGAATAGTTTCAGAATAACTACCAAGAAGTGCACTAAGAATGATATGGTCCTGTCTAAACCATATGGAATAAAGCGGATTGAGCTTTTTCCCATTTTCGATCAACTTTACTGGTGGAGTGAGTGTACCATCGATGCACTCAAGAAGATCGAGACCAATTAGTGCTGATTGAACCTGCTTTCGCCAGACTGGAAAGTTTGAAGCAGTGAGTGTGATGGGAAAATGCGTTGGAACATTTAGTAGAATAACAGACGTTTCAGTAGTGATTGGCATGGCAGGATTGTTTGAGATGAAATATATATATATATATATATATATATATATATATATATATTATATATATATATATATAACTATATATATATATATATATATATATATATATATAATATATAATATATATAATTATAAAGATAGGATCGTAACTCGTTTTAGTGATGGGCTCTGAAACCATGAAAGGGCAAAGACTAGATGTGGTGAAAGTGTTACGTATTATATTCTCATTGGTGGCTTTCTATAGCCACTGATTACATGACTGATCATAAGATAATGTACAACTACTATGACTAAATATTGGGATCAGTTACAACTTACAACTAGATACAATATAGGTGGAATAAGTTATTGACAAAGTCTAAGCTTTATCCATATCCTTAATAAGCATATCCAAGTAACTTGTAGCCGTGCAGGCCTAAAAGAAGATGGATACTTCAATTTTCACGTAAACACTTGTTTCCCAAACTAAGCTTAGAATTGAACTGGGATGTAACACATGGGTACGCAAATGCTCTTTTTGGGGATGCAAGTATATCAACATATAAGTATCAGTTAAATGATGTTGGACGCAGAGTATAAACTAATGGCCAAATATGTCTTTATGTTTGGTTGATCATATGTCATTTGATGATTTTTTGGCATAACCATCTTATTATAAGTTATCAATAACCTGTGTTAGATCAAGCAAAGGACCTATCACATAACAGTCACTCGCATATGCATCATGGTGAATAAATAAAGGATATACAAATTCACACATTAAACCATACCAACTTCCAGTAATTATGCAGAAAAAAACATAAGGACTTACCAAAACATTACTGATGGGACATCAAAAAGTTTAAGTCTTGTGCAGATTCCTAATTCATTACATGAACTGACCAATGATGGAGTTGCACATGGATTTGAGTTCTTTTTTCTTGTCCGCTATCACACTCGTTTCTGCTCCCTTATTCAGATCAAGCCACTTCATTGCCTCTGCAACCATGTCATCCATCTTCTTCAAATCTTTGGAACTAATCCTGCTCCTGAAGTTTCCATTCTTGATTTTATTTTTTATGGCATAAATGTAATTTTCCAACGCATTGTAGGTGGCAACCTTCTTTTTGTACTCTTGATCTTCAACTTTGTATCTTTCCGCATCGTCCAACATCTTCTTAATTTCTTATTTTGTAAGTCCTCCCTTATAGTTTTTTATTATGATGTTTTTTGACCTGTTATTGGTTCTTCGGCAGAAACTTTCAGAATACCATCAGCATCGACGTCGAAAAATATCCTGGCTTTTGTAACACCCCTGGGAGCAGGAGTGAGGTTGAGAAGCTTGAATTTACCTAGTAATTTGTTGTCGGTCGGACAACTTCTCTCACCCTGATAAACCTTCAACAAAAAATAAGATTGGTTGTCATGGACAGTACCCCATTTCAGCTCCTTCCTAACAGGTATAGGGGTGTTTTTCGGGATTACGACAAGCATGACATTTCCATGCTCCTCTAATCCAAGTGAAAGAGGTGTAACATCCAACAATACCAAATCTCGAACCATTTGATTGCCCTTACCATTAAACTTTATAGCCATGACCGCTGCACCATAGGCAACAGCTTCATCCGGATTGATGGTTTTGCACAGGTCCTTACCATCAAAGAAATCCTCCAACATTTGTTGCACCTTGGGAATCACCTCATCCACTCTACTCTTCTCCAATTGTGCATCATCTAAGCAACCTTGCACAGACTCCATACACTTGTCAAAGAAGTCGATATTCAGCTCTTCAAATTTGGCACGGGTTATTTTTGATGAAAAATCTATGCCATCATACAAGCAATCAATTTCCATGAAAGTTTGGGTCGTTGAGGATAGAATCCTCTTTGCTCTCTCAGAAGCAACTCTTAACCTTCCCAGAGCTCTAGAATTACTTATATGTTTCTTGTATTTCCTATTGAATTCGGCAACAAAGTATTCCACCATTCGATTATCAAAATCCTCACCACCCAAGTGAGTTTCACCACCAGAAGCTTTCACCTTGAACCTCCCCTTATCGATGGTGAGAACAGAGACATCAAAAGTACCTCCACCTAAATCAAAGATTAGCACATTTACTTCACCAAGGTTTGTAGCCTTTTGCTGTAGCCCATAAGCAATTGCAGCTGATGTGGGCTCATTTAGCAGACGCAGGACATGAAGACCAACAACAATAGATGCATTCTTTGTTGCTAGACGTTGAGAATCATTGAAATAAGCAGGAACAGTAATAACTGCACTTTTCACATCAGTGTTAAGGTATGCATTAGCTACATCTTTCATCTTTGTAAGAACCATGGAAGATACTTCTTCAGCAGAAAGGCGCTTCTCATCACCCTTGTACGTGACTGCGATCATAGGCTTGCCATTTTCTCCTTCTATTACTTTGAAAGGCCAAACCTTCATGTCACCCTGCACGGTGGCATCATCATACCTCCTTCCAATCAATCGTTTAGCATCTGAACATTTCAAACAACCAAAAGTACATAACATGCTGGGATTAGATTCTGAATAATTTTATAGAATAGTGACTCGTATCACCTAACTGTCACTGGCAATTCAAGTGTACGTGTTCCAAATCCAATGTAAAGCACACTTAATATAAATCAATGCTTGTGGATGTTGACTTTTATGATCTGCTACGTATATTTGGTTCCATGTTGACAGATTAATCAGTAACTTTTGTTGCATAATGTTTGGATAGTGTGTAGAATATTCGAGTAGTTTTCAGATAATAAATATGGTTTTAATTTCAAACTAAACCAAGATATTCCTTTTTTCTGAATATAGTCTGATTTTGGAATTTAATTATGTTTTTTTTGGCCTTTGAAGGTGTTTTATTGGAGTACTCCAGTTTTTCAAAGAAACAATATGCAAGTAAAATCCAAACATTTAAAGAATATAAGAACAAATGGCTCGAGTTACTAGTGGGGAAAGGGGTAAGATAGGTAATCAAACGCATTTGGGAATGAACACCTTGGATGAAAAAGTTGTTGCGAATTTTAATGATGAGAAGGTTCATTCTCGGGCTGAACCAGCCATAGTTGCAGATGAAATTGGTAGTAAAAATGCTGCAACTGAAGATACTAAAAGGAAAAAAGAAAAAAGAAGGTTGCGGCAGGAACGACACCTGCAACTCCTGTTGGAAAACCAGTAGAAAAGAAGATTCCAAAACATGTAAGAGAATTACAAGAGAAGCTTGCAAAGCTTGAAGAAGCCAAGGAAAAAAATAAAAAGGAAGATGAAGAGGAGTGAAAGAAGGAAGAAGAGGAGCGTTTAATGCAAGAAGAACTCAAAAGAATCAAACAAGAGAAAGAAAAAGATTGAGAAGGGAACGAGAAAGAGAAAGAAAATTAAAAAATAAACTAGAACGGAAACCTGAGACAGCAGTTATTTTGCAGCCTGTAACCACAAAATGGCCACTCTACATCAATGTTAGCACTAACCTCAACTCTATGCTAATGTGCTCACTGTTAAATGTTGATGGTCAAAAAGGACAAGATATAGTGCAACAATGATTATTGCATTATTACTCGATATTCTCTTTATTTGTTACTCCTATAACTATGTCATTACTACCATAAAAGTGAACTCAACCTTATATTTGGTTTTTATCTATTCATGCATTAATATGTGTTTTCATAAAACGTTAATAATCAGAAACGCAACGCTCCGCCACCAGAGAACCTAATGCTTTCATATTGGAAAACATGACACTCCAAAAAATTATAAGCGTAACATATTTAATTAAACTCCTTTTAGAATGCTAACATTAGACATGTTCAACGTGTATGCTACCTAGTTTTCAAAGTAAAGTCTCCAAACAATGAATAATTAATAGACTACTCAAATACTAAGATAGTAACTTAGTAAGATATAACACTGTTGAAAGAATTTACCAAAAACTGTGTTAGCAGGGTTCCTGGCAGCTTGGTTTTTGGCTGCATCACCAATTAAACGCTCTGTATCAGAAAAGGCAACAAAAGAAGGTGTTGTCCTGTTGCCTTGTTCGTTGGCTATTATCTCAACTCGTTCGTGTTGGCAAACAGCTACACACGAGTACGTTGTCCCTAGATCAATTCTTATTGCCAGAAATGGTCTCTGTAACCCAGTGTCCTCCAACATGTTTTTACCTTTTTTTTTAGGTTAAAAATCAACTAGTAAACTTCAAAAAGAAAAAAGCTACCAAACAATGCTATTGAGTATTGAATATTGTTGCTATGAATTCGCTAGTAAGATGCTAAAATAAATGATAGGGTTTTTAAACTTATAATTATGGATTTATATGGGTGATCATCTGATGGGCCACATGCATCCAATTAGCCTTTTTCTAGTCACTACATTTAATTTCTCTCGACCAAGTCTCGTCAATGTCAATTATGTATATTTGTATTTCTTAAACATATCCTTTAAAGGCATGTTTAAATGTTTAATACAAGTATTTTTTTGTTCTTCAAAAACATGAGTTAAGGTATTAGAGAACATCAAAAAAATGTGTGACACTTGACACAAAGATACTGATTCAAGCCACTATCTTAAAAACCAATAATCGTTAAACAAAATAATTTGATATATACGTTAAACGAACTTTTTCCTTTAATCTTTATTTAGTATATATTTCATTGTTGAAACTTGCATGTTTAATCATCATCAATTTAAAAGTTTGAACATTTAACGCATGTGGTAAAATAAACATAATTCTTTTGTATAAGATATCAACGGTCTAACCGTTTGAACTTTAGATAAGAAAACTTGATTCGTTTAAGTTGGACAAAACACAAAAAAGAAAAAGTATAGCATTTCACTTTTTTGTCATTGTGACTATTGATAATTAATTTAGATTATAAAAATCACATCTGATTTATAAAAACTCTTCAGTAATTATTGATTCGTGTTAAATATATTTACATCTAATTAAACATTTGTGTCTTTTAAATGCAAACACAAGGACGATCCGTGTAATTTACTTTGATTATAGGAAACTTCCAACACGTTAACTTAACCAAGTCTTATAAATATCAAAACTTAAATAATGTTGGACATCATTTTCCACCACTAAAAATGACAACACAAGAAGAACAAATCTACGACCTGTTTGATTCATGTTGGTTCCAATACCAAATCTTTGCAAGCAATCCGATTTCTAAAGTTTATGAAGATACGAATACGAAAAAGCCCGATGAAATCGTAGCAATCATGACTGCTATGAGTTGCAAACATGATGTTGAGGTGAAAGGTCTGTTAAGATTTTGGGCTCATTCTGTAGCGGTCTCTACGGTCGCCTAATCCTTAAACTTCTTTTTTCTTTTGCGGTTTTTCATTAATTTTTCAGTGAAAGATCGTTTTCTATAATTTTACTTTGTATACAATTGAATACTTGTACAAAACATCGTGGTTATGTTTAAGTATAAGGGTTCATACATATATACATGTGTCATGGAAGTGATTATGTCTTTCGCTCCTTTGTTTCTTTTCAATGAAATTGTTGATTTATACTTTGTTTTGTATACTCTTTGTATTCATTATATTTTGTAAATATCTATAGCATATGTTTTCTGCATTCATAGTTTAGAAAATCTGGTTAGTATTTATGAAAATACATTCAAGCAAGGTATGGATACATCATATACACATCGCTAGTTGGTTTGCATGGTAAGATTATTTAAATCATATGGCTATGTATAAGCTAGTTTTCTGTATTCCTTAATGAATTCTTTAATTAGCCGATATCTGAACCGGAAAAAATTAATTGATAATTTAGTAGTTAACTTATTTCTGCTTGGGTGATTGCTTTGTAGTTGATTATCTATATAACAATTGTATGTGTGGTTATACACCGGATGCCAAAACACGACAAGCAATTTTCAAACAGCGAATCTGTATTACATTGGCGAGAAAGACACAAATTAAGTATATAGCTATGACATGATACAAAGAAAGGAATTACCACAAAGGCGTGTGAATAATGATGACGTATGGTATGGATCCGGGTCACGAACCCATCCAGTACGCAAGCCCACTACGAGTGGGCCATTATTATAATATTCGTAGCCCACGAGGCCCACGGATACGAACTGTAACCTGCAACAAGTGGAATGCTTAGGCCCACGAAGGCCCAAGCCCAAACACGGTTACCCAAACCGTGTGGTTATGCGATATCTCCTATTTTGGCAATAGATATCGGATAACCCAAAGAGTGAGGAACACGAAACCATCTAGGGTTTCGTGTGTATAAATAGAGGTCCTCCAGGTCCTCTACAGGTACGATACCTAACCCTAATCTA
>LBNU01014405.1:16285-52655 GCA_014162995.1 Artemisia annua | reverse complement strand
ATTAGTGAAGTAACTCTCGAGTTGGGTACTCGGGGAGTGGAGTAGGGCGAAGAGGAGCTTCGTGACCGAACCACTATAAATCGCCATGTCCGGGTTTGCGTTTTCTTTACTTATCTCTTTACTTTTCATCTTTGCATTTACCGCCTTATATTTATATTTGCATTACATTTATATTTGTGTGGTTAGTTGCTTATATCATGTTGACTATGTTTGTGACATGACATGAATCTTATGTTATGTTTGTGTTGTGATCTAGTTGATAATACCTCTAGTTGTTTTAGATTTATAATTGAGACTTTTCATATTGCGTCACATTTGATCGGGTGTTTGATACAAAAGTTTTATGTTCTAAATGGAAACGTATTCACCCCCCCCCCTCAACGGTTTCCACAATTGGTACCAGAGCCACGTCGCTCAACTTTTTAAAACAAATGGTTTTCAAAAATTGAGTATGATCCATGTATCAAATTACGCATGAAGGGGGATATAATATGAAAAGTATTTACTTGCTTAATACTTACAAGTTCGTTATTAAGTATACTTTGTCATACTAGCTTGAAGGTTTTCTTAAACCAATAAAAGAATAGAGTTTGTAAGTGTCCGGTCATTTTTATAGAACGAGTTATAAAGTGATGCGGCTTTGAAATGAGCGTTTGGGACAACTCCTTGTTTTATAGTAAATATATTTTCGTAAATGATTTTCTTAGTCCTAAACATGGAAATGTTACTTCATATATATTTTATATGTTCGGTATCTAGTTTATTAAGTTTTACATCTTTTCGTTACGTCAAATACTTGTTTACAATGAGAAAATTGGTTTCTGTCAAAACTGTAACATCAGGTCACGGCACCATTAAATACAACAGACAGTACCATTAAATATGGACGGTACCGCTAAATTTAACGGTACCTTCGTCTGATTTTCAGAATTGGGTAATTTTCAAAAATTCGTATAAAATCAACCGTAAGTCCGTAGGAGTCGTACTACCTATCGTTTTAAAGATAATTGAGTCTACTTTCATTTAAAAATACTTTTAGGAATTGATTGTAAAGTAAAACTTGCAAGAGTCCTTGATTCGTAATAGAGAGTCTTTTCCGGTCATGCTGATTGCGCAAATTTTTGGCCAAATTACTGAGGGAACCTCACACTTTGATGTATTTATATTTTCAATGTGTTGAACTTGATAAAATTTTGAAATGGGGTGGAAAATAATTCATTTTCAAATAAAATTAAGCTAAGTGTACATTGTTATACTTAATACACAAAATGACGATAAGTATCTTTGTGTGTTATGCTAAATGACTATTTTTTTTTGTGTCTTAGTATTGTTAGTTAATATTTTTGTATGCTTATTGTAATCTTTAGTTGAGCTAATTTTATCTATAAGCATAAGTGTCTTTCATGCCTTGTTGCTATGTGTCGGTTATTAGTATTTTGGCTTATGCGTCAATAGGACTTAGACTAGACTTCTTGCACTAAGTTGTGTAATTGATTTTGCATTGCATATAGGCATAGACCACTTTTCTTGCATAAGTGTTTTCAACATCTTGCATGTTTTAGGATGCTTTAGTAACCTTCTTAGGAATGGAAACTAAGTTGGTTGATCATGTGCGTCGAAAGATATTGTCTTACACAATTATTTTTCCAAAGGTTTAAGTACAAAAAATATATCACCTCAAAATACTTAACACTTTCATTAAATCCATAACATGATCTCTAAAACATCACATCTTTGTGTCTTGCTTGACTATTGGTTTTGCATATTGGTCGACTTGTGTTCGTGGGATCTTCATTGCTGGTTAGTCATTATCTGTTATGGGTCGATCACCATGTTATTGGGAAGTTGAACCTGCTACTGATATGCATAATCATGTGGAGGTTCGTTATCATGGGAAGTTAGGGGGTTCACCCTATTTGTTACTGATCACCTTTCTTGGACAGAATTCTGATCATGAGGTCCTTGAGGGTTTGTTAATTGGAAGTTAGAGCTCTATGATGTCTTTTGAAGAATCAAGTGTGTCTACTTGAAGCGGTTAACTTGTTATGTATTAGGCGTCGTAGTTTTATGTTCTATTATTTGTTATAAGTGTGGTTTGTCACTCTTATATAGTGGTTAGTGGTAAGTTATAAGAATGTTTTGTCATTCTTATATTTGTGTCTGTAAGTGTCGTAAGGGACTGTGGTGAGGGAAATCACCCTCGTCCTTTGTACTTCAACGTTTTTTGGATAATATATTTTACCAGTGTGAATTAACCCTTTTACCCAAAAAAGAAAATGTATTAACCTGCATTGATCTAACACACATACAAAATGTGTTAAACATTTAGTATTTTACGTATGTTGTATAAAAATAGTTAAGATAATTATTTTTATACTAATGAGGTGTTGAAAAACTAAGAATATTACCCTTAATAATATAAATAGTTTTTCGCAAATAAAAATAAATCACAATATCGAAGTAGTAACTTAATATGTCATTAACCTCACACATACTACTAGTATTAGAATAAATGGGACACATTCCCTAAATTTTTATTTTCTTTTTTAAAAGGAGTGATCGTGAGGGTCAAGAAAGATTTCGAATACATATCAATTCACTATTCAAATTATGATTGATATCATTATCAAATCTAATTGATAAGTTTTCGAGTATGGACATGAAATTGGAGTCATTGTTTGTCTAGCTTCAAGATAACATCAAAATATGATGAAATATATTATTTTGAATCTACATACTCAATCACACTCGATTGTTATGAAAATAATGACGTCCTCTCAAGACGAAAATAATATGCATCGAATCATAACTCATACTTGTGTTGAAGATGCCATATTGAGTCTCCTTGTCCAATGGTATTGTTTCAAAAATTAAACTAATATGTTTAAAAGATGCATAAAATACACAACTAAGTAGGATTGACAACTTTGATGTTTCATCCGAAATATTCAAGTAATTTACTTTGTAATGCAATTAGTAAATGTGTCATTTCTGAAAAACCAAACACGAGCAAACAAGCAACATATATAAACTTTGCTCATGAACGACTCAACACTAAAAATCACATGTCAAGTAAAAGTCTCACACATAATATGTTAATAACTATTATGCATGTCATCAATCTTCGAGAAAATCACATGTATTTCTCTTATCAAAAGATTGACAAAGGATAATTTATATCATATGCATCTCATTTTCTTTGTAACATGAATGGTTATGTTACACAAGAATACATTGCATCTTGTTAACAAATATATGATATTAGATTTGAATAATAACCCAATACAACATGTGTCATTACATAAACAAGTAAAATTGGTCATACACTAAAATACTTGTTTTACTAAGCATTCGTAAAAGTGATAAGTTCCCTCTTGGAGAAGCATATTTGTTGAAAGATACAATATGTCTCATTTAAATAATACATCATATAATGCTCATAAGATCTATTGAGGTAAGTAACCTTTACTAGATTCTTTTCTCAAGATATGCAAAGGAGCATTCTTGAAACACTCTCGATGTAGCTGATTCTACATTGTATCACATTAAGGCATCTCTTGGCTCTATAAAACCAAATCATATTAAAACAACATGTAACGACTCAACAAACAAACATGTTGTCCAAGAGATCATGAAATACAGCATCTAAACCAAATAACCTCTAAATCTCAAACACAAAATTGAAACATTGTTCTTACCTTTGGTAGGATATTGTGTAATACATGTATTCTTCTTAATCGGTTTTTAAAATATGGTTAGTTGAGTTATATTAGGCCATGTAGTAGCAAAATAAGCTAATGTCATCTTTGCTACACTTCGTTAGGCAAATATAGGAATTTGAATTTTTCTAACATGAGAATGACTACTAGAGAACCTATCGTACTAGAAATTCAATTTGACCTAATGGTTGAATTGCTTCAAGGAGAGAAGTTGGGTTCGTGGTATAACCCGTAAAAATAGTTGTGTTTAGCCTGAATTGAGCACCACTAGTGATAGTCTCATACTCATTCTCTAACTTGAAAATTTTTCATTCCTACATTTGACTAGAGGCAGTTTACATCGGTGAACTTTATCTTCCATTAGGATTTCATTTTGAACAAGTGGTAATTAGTATCTTCCTTAGCAAACCTAGATTGCTTGCATCCCACATATGTGTTTCAAAATGATAACATGTTCTCGTAAGATATGATTAAATGTCTTCATGATCTTATATGTTAAATGATTATCATGTTTTGCATGATGTTTGCATTTTTTCCTTATGTGCATTTTACATGAATTGCTTGTATATTTTGCACTCACACTATGTCCTTTTAACACATTCGGAATTAGGTATGCCTATTACTATGAACCCTTAGACGTCATATAGTCATACACTAGTGTCAAAACCTATAAGTTAAAACAGTCGCGAAGTTGTCCTAATTCTCTGGTCATCAATTCGCCTTCTTCCAAGTAATTGATAACGCTCATTTTGTCTATATTAGAGTCGCGTTATTTGTATATTTTATATATTATTTAGTTATGTTTATGAGCATTTTTACGCTTATTTGTTATTAAGATGTGTTCAAGTCTAGGTGCAAGGAAATATTCAAGGTTGACGAAGAAATGATAAAAGATGAAGAAAATATTAAAGAAAAGAATTTCGTCAAAGATATTGATTCAAGTATGATGATTTCTGTTGCATAGGTGTTATTTGAGAGTATCTCTAATGAAAGATAGATGTGTGATTTGGTGACAAAAAGATTATTAAAGGATGGAGTTTTATGTTAACTTAAAGAGGAAATTATGGAGCAAAATACGTCTCAACCTACGGTTGAAAGCTGAGGTTCAAACCCGTGGTTCAAACACAAACCTAAGGTTGAGCAGTCAAGTCCGAACCTCCAGGTTCAAGTTCCAACCGGCAGGTTCACAGCAATCTGAGATGAAAAGTTGCATTAACTCAAGGTTTTAAGTGTCATTAATCTTCAAGTCCGATCATTACCTCTACATTATGATTATGGGGTGTTTGTAACAGCTTTTTGTGATGAATTCAAGCATAAATAAGACCCTAAGCACCCATTATCAACAAAAACTACCACAAACATTCTAAGGGAATAATTAGAGGTTACTCCTAAGTTACAAGAGAAAGGTTACTTGATCCTTATTCAAGCCTTACACCCTAAGGTCTTGAACACACTTTATCTAACCCGAAAGAGCTCAATAATTCCTGTCATTCCTAAGAAACCAAGAAGAGTTGGTGATACTTGTAAGAAGAGGCGGAGAATTCCCTTGTTCAATTGGAGGCCCGAGGAGTGCAATAACTCTTACATTTCTTTCTCGTTGTAATCTTGTTTTTGGGTAACTTTCTTCTTATTTTATTTATGATGTTGAACGATTTTATGTTGAATGATATGTTACGTTTGTTGATAAAACTTGTTATGGAATAATTTGTGATACTTGTTTGGAAATCATGTGGACTTACGTATGAATGTTGAATGATTAGTCGGTTAGAAAAGTGATTGTTTTCATAAGTTTGTTTAAATACGATTCGTGTTCTAAACTTGTTAATATAACATTATTGGATTTAAAGGTCGAAAGGATTTCTAATATTGTTTTATTCCAAGAAGTTGGTGTACAAATGAATTGGTACATGATAATTGACAACTATCTAGTATTCAAGTTTTAAATGAATTCGGAAATATTTAATCACGAGATTGGGTCAAAAGGACTCGTAAGAACTAATTTTTCTAATCATCTTTTCATACATTTGATAAAACAAAGAGCTAACGTAATGGGATGATGTATAGGCCGAAAGGACTCACCCATGAAACTAGTAAAAACTTGGTTTTTCTTGATATTACCCATTGACTAGAAAACCTTGTGAAAGTAGACATGTGCCTTCTACATATATGTTTCACCCAAACATGTTCAACATTGTATCACGTTTGTTTACGATTCCTAAACAAGTCCTTCTTTGATTGATTGCTTGAATTTAAGAACCATTGTTTGTTTATTTTTGGTACTTTAGAGGTGACAATCTTAAGTGCTATTTGCTTTACAACTTTTGCTAGCCTTAATAACATATAAGTCTCTTGGGACGATCCCTATTTGCCACAAACCATATTACATGCGGACGAGTATACTTGCTCGTATGTGTTGTCTTTATAATTGGTAAAAAGGTGTTTTATAAATTTAAAATTTGAGTTAAAATTGAGTAGTATTATAATCTAGTACTCCACACACGCATCAAGTTTTTGGTACCGCTACCGAGGACTTTATTTAGCTTATTTAGTTTAGTTTAGATTAGTTGTAAATATTTAGTTTAATATTTGTTCTTGTTCTTGTCTTGTTTTAAGTGTTTGTTTGGTTTATAGTTTAGTTTCTTGTTTGATTCGATCCGTTTATTGAATTATTTGATGTTAGATATTGTTTTGTTTATAGTTTAACGAGATTGGAAACCCGCGCGTTGCCGCGGGGTGTTGTGCTAAAGAAGGATGTTCCGTTGCGTTCAATAAGTTGTGTAAGCTACATATCAGAAGCACGACATTAATGACAGTGAAAGTATTTACAATTGTTTCTTAATTTCCCATTGCTTAACCAATGCAATGAACAATCTCAGCATGAACTTGTAAATCTCACTCATAAATTGCTTAAAGAAACCAAGTAAGGTTTTTAAGAATTAGCAACATATTTAAGAGTAATGGGCATGGAGGGCGGTTGAAGTTTTCAAAGTTTCGGCTGCAAGAAGTTCCTTTCCGGCACCTTCAGCTACAACAATAACCATGTGTCCATTGTTTTAAGATGTTTCTCTACATATTGTAAAAGTCCAGCTTGTTCATCAAGATAAAAAGGTGATTCCGGAATTAAACACAAATCAACATATCAGCTTGCCAAAGTTGCATACATTGCAATAAAACCTGAGCACAACAAAATATGTGATCACTAAAAAACTGACCAACCTTTGGGGATGCATTTTTTAAATATTATTGTGATTTACATAATCAGTCAAGAGGCATACCACAGTAGTGCCCCATAAGTTTGACACCCCTATGTCGTTCTCAGCACTTTCGGCCTCCACATGTGCAGCAGTAATGACACTTTGAGCCTCTTTAACAGCGGTATTAAAACCAAATGACTTATGAATCACCTGGTGTAAACATCCGATAGATATTAAAGGATAAAAGAATNTAGTAATTAAGTAAAACTGTTTAGGTAATTAATTCCATATAAATTTGTTAAACAGTAGCAAGTTTTTATATTTCTCCTAGGTTCTAAATAATATTTAGTATTTTTAGTAATTTTCCTAGAATTTATACTGTTCATATAGTAATTATTAGATTTAAGTTTATTTAAAACAGTTTAATTAGAAAAACCAAAAATAAATTAGAATAGTTGTTTATAATTAATATAATTTTCATTTTTATAATTTTTCTATCTTTTTCACATTAAGTAGAATCTGTAAAAATTAATTTTATAAATTTCCCTTTTCATTTTCTCCTTTTTCTCTTTTAAATAGTTTAATTAGGTTTTAATTATTAAATAGGTTTTTAATTTATAAAAGATCCACAAAAAGACAAAAATATTTCTTTTTAATTTCTATAAGTATTTTAAGTCATTTTAGGTTTTTAGAAAATAATTTTGTAATTTCTTAAGATTAAAATTGTAATTAAAATATTGTTAGGTTTAATATAAATAGTTTTTAATTAAATTAAAATAGTTTATATTAAATAGTTAATATTAAATTAGTATAATATTATTAAAATATTTTTTTTTTTAGATTTTAATTTTCTTTAATATTAAAAGTTTCAAAATTTTCATTTTTTACCCCAAAGTTTGGAACTTGTCATTTTTAGTCCCTGTAGTTTAAAAGTTGTCACTTTTAATCCCTGTACTTTACTTAATTGCATTTTGTGTTATAAATTTGTCATATCTATATTTGTGCATTTTCATTTCCAATTCCAAGAAATCAGTAGTGTAATAATCAATCAAAATCTTTATCTGGTTACTATCCCTAATCACTCTTCCCATAAACGTTTTCCAAAACACAATTTCAGCCTCGTTGGGACTTTAACGACCCGGGGAAACACTGTACTCCTCAGGATTTTATTGCATTGTGCTCTAGACTTTCAGGGTTTATTTGTTACGGTTAGTCATTCACAAGTGGCTAGCTCGTGTGACAATACCTGTTGGTTTTGAGACCAATCAAGAAGCCTCTATACCCTCTCTGCATAAAAACAGATGTGCGATTATAAAGCTAGAAAGTTACTACTGAAGTACTTATATATTTACACTGAAGTACTTACGCAATAAAGGGCTAGAAGGCTGGAACTTTGGTTAACTTGTTTTTCAAGCAATTGCATATCGACACCATCAAATAACTCCCTTACTGAAAGCAAACAACAAAATGTGGCCATCTAAAACAAATTGTTGATATTGTGAAAAGATACATTAAATGATCAGGGGGTGTTTGGATTAACTTATTTTGCCGGCTTAGAATTTTTTCGGCTGATGAGTTTATAATTATTTAAAAGATACTTCGATTAAATAGAAAATGCGAGAGTAGACTTACCAGTGGCCCAAATCCCACATATCCCAACCATGTGAACACCACCTGATCTTTGGCAAATATTCATTACAGAAAAATGCACCATCCTGGGCCACCCTTCCAGTAGCAGCTACAGTCCAAAAGTTGTGGACATAAGTACGTAAGTTCACTAAAAATCTATGGTGAAATGTTATTTGGCTAAAGGGTTAATGGCTTACCAATCTGTGTCCATTCCTTCATCAAGGTAGGTTCTTACCTCGCACCAGAAAACCAAAACTTTGAATTAATCACCTATAGAAGACGCCATACAAATCCATTATGAAAAACCATTCCGAAAAACAAAAAGTAGAATTCCATCATAGCTGATTGTATTTCTTTAATGACTAAATGCAGCAATATGTTGAGAACCTTGAACCAAATAAAATCGAGCCAATGATCACACAAAGCTAAAATAGTTGGCCATTACTCTTGGGAAAAAATTGTAGTAATTCACCACATAGTTGAACCCAATAAAAACGATACTAATTTTCCAATATCTTTTTCACCCGTTCGAATTCACGACCTACTATTTCCGTTGCTCATGCGTTAAAAAGGAAGCGAGGCTAAACTATCTTTTGTAGTTAGGCATATTGAAACTGATTTTGATTCTGCTATTAATTAAGTACACTTTTAATCAACTTGATATATTAAAGCGCCTTAACTCTAGTACTTGACTGATCAAGTAACCTTGTCCAAACAACCCTTGATTAAAATTTAGAGTCATTCTTCCCAGTATTATCCCAATTTTAGTTTAGTATGTTAGTAAAAGTTAAGCACCAGAGTTACAAACTTTAACACAAATAACATATAAAAAATCAATAAAGAAAAAAAAATGTAAGAAAAAAAATACAGTTACATCAACTAATGGCAAACACCCTTAGAAATACCTATCATATATCAAAAGTAATAGTTAGTTTAAGCACCACGGAACATCCCTAACTGTTTGCCAATCCGAGCTGAAACTCTATCGTAACCTATTTTCCAGTTAATAGAGTTGCATAAAAATAAATGATCACTGTAAACCCTCAACCTTTTTTTTTCATAAAAGCTACTATAAACTTGAATTTTAACGATATTATTGTTAACTTACCTTGTAGGTCTCTGGATTCTGTTCAATCAGTATTGAGAAAGATTTGTTTCTCGGCTTCTCTTGTTCGTTGTCTTCGTATCAGTATTTGGTCACTTCAAGCGGCGGATTCAAGCTGTATCTTTCTCTGTACCTGTTTTATATTTATAAATAAATGATTGAGAAAAAGAAAAAAAAAATCTGAGTGGGTGTGCATACCTTTGTTCAGAAATTATGTTGTGAGTTCACACGTTGGTTCAAAACTTCTTATTAGTCGTTAAAGTCAACACAAAATTGTATACGGTATATCTACTCAAAATGGCCATTATCCATATTAACACAAAGACCTCAAGTGCAAATAACATCCAATATAGAACCATAATTTACACAGACACAATTCACATAAACCTTAACATCCGAATAAGTTTTATAGCAGTATCAAAATATGTAAACAAAGGTCTGTGACTCAAGTGATTTCAAACTAACGCCATGTTAAGAAGCTGCAACTGAGTTTCCCGAAAACAAAGTTATGACCCCACTGATGTTGTTCCTATCAAAAAATCAAGACCTTTTCTTTTTGGGTATCATGATTTTACCCATGTATATGAAGCTCGATGTCAAAGAGTATATTACTAATTTATGATGTACATAGATAGAAAATGTCGACAGCAAAGAGTAATGATGGAAGCAGGTTCCATTATATTAGATAACATAAGATGTTTTTACATGCATAACTTGCCTGTGCTATGGTCGCACTAATGTTTTACCAAAAAACTGAGAACAAAGTGGCAAGGTTTACCTTGGCTTGAATTACTCGCTGAATAACGTTGGCGAACACATCTTTTCATGGTTTGAGTTGTTGACCTGTTTCTTTTGGCAGCTTGGTATAAACGTCTGTTATTGTTAGGTGTTCCTGTTGGCAAAAAAAAAAAAAAAGGTACATTAATTAAGAGACACATCTAAACTTGTTTAAAACAGAATCTACTGGTTTACCTTGAGTTACATCATGAAGCAAGTCATTTTGATCTGCACTAACATTAATTAAGAGACACATCTAAACTTGTTTAAAACAGAATCTACTGGTTTACCTTGAGTTACATCATGAAGCAAGTCATTTTGATCTGCACTAACACAGGTTTTTGAAGCATGCTGTAAACGACGTTCAATAACAGAGCCTACAGCAATAGCAGCTGCATCTTGTTCATAATTTTTTCGTCCTTCGTTGCCTTTTGCAGCTAGTCGTGCCTGCATCTTTAAAATGTGTCTGAGTATCAGGCCATATCAGTGGTGGTATGAACATCAGAATAAAAGGTTAGGTAATAAATTTAGGCATCATTTAATAAAGACTAACCAAAGTTGTTGCCTAAATCATTGCGTCTCCGCTTCTTGTTAAGCTGCTGAAACATAGATGGAACTTAAAGTTAATTGACAGCACTCAAAATCTCTAAAAATAACATTCAGCGACATAGGACATTACATTTTGCTGAATGTGGACATGTTTCTCGAAACAGTCCTAACAAATGAACTTAGATAGAGTACCAGCAAATCACAGGGTCTTCGGTATTAAAAGTTGGTAGAGGAGACGGTGGTGCAGGGGCAGGGTCACCATTGAACATATCAAAATCGTCCATCAGCTCGTGTTTTGCTTCATGGACAGATGAATTTGAACCTTGATTTCAGGTTTAAGTCAAATGAGATATTGCAGAAAATGGACTATAAGGTAACAAAATAAGCTAATCCAACCACACCTTAAATCAATCAAAACACCCCAATCTTGGTAATTTGTTCCACCAATTTTTTTTTAATCAAAACAACTTAATCAGTGTGGTTTACTCGGATCACAAAAGCAAAATCCAACCACAAATCAGTAAAAAAGATAAAGAATTGCATACCTTCCATAAAAAAAATCCATGGCAGCGACACTTCAACCTTTTTTGCAATTCATGCATCCGACTCAAAAAAATTGGAACCTGCAACTAAACATAAAACCACGAATAAAAATATAGAAAAAAATAAATATGTAAAAAAATATTGCAAAATAAGATCCGGATAATTTGTACCAGTTTTGCTTTATTGGGCTACATTCAAACAGATGTAAGATCATGTGTTTAGCTGCAATCCAGCTTTGCTAATTGAATGGCATGTAAGACAGTTAATAATTGACTGGATGAGTCCAGGTCTGACACGCCATTCAATCAGGAAAGGCGGATTGCTGGTAAAAATCTGCCAATCCGAAAGTAAGTGACCCCATAAGCCAAAAACCAACCTGGTAGGTTAACAAAAAATACCAGCAGGCAGGTAGAGCTTCAACCCGACACCGGTCAATGGAGAAAGTGGCAGGAGGCAGGCAGTTATAATAAGATGTCGTTTGAGCACGCAATCATAAAACCAAACATCATAACCAAACTACATTTAAGGAATACATGTATAAGATGCTAATTAGAAGGCTCAGAAGTCAATTCATCATAGCCTACTTTATCTAACATGCCGAAAAGGAATACATCACAAATAAAAGGTCATCAAAAACCCATGAACGTAGCATACCAAGCATTTCTATTTTGCACAGGTGAGGCTCAGACAGATGGCTAGAAAAAGCAGGCGTACTCGCCATGGTTGCAACTGTAGGAGGTTACCTTCCAACAGGCGGCCGCTCTGGACTTTAAGCAACCCCATCCAGACTCATCATAGCCAACCATTTTTTGTGACTGCACAGATTGCACACCACCGAGGCGGAACCACAGAGACAAAGAACAGATACAATCGATGGCAAATTACGGATCAATAGGCAATCAAATAAGCATGCCATCTAGACGACACATTCATTAAAAAGTGTCAATATCACTGTACCAAAAGCTCAGAAAGGCAATCGAATAAAGAGGATACATCCGCCATGGCTGCAACGATAATAAGCTGCCCCGCCAAGATGCAGACAATCTCAGCTTTACCGAACCAATACAAAGCATTGTGTTGGGCGCACAGGAATGCCAATAGTAAATACCATCACAATGAATGTGATTAAAGCATCAATAAACAAACCATGATATCAGTTGTGGGAGGGGATAAAATGGTATGCGACCCGCCATGGCTGCAAGCACAATGATGTGCTGCCCTGCCAAGATACGGGCCGATTTTACCCACCACAATCCGTCCACCCTAAACGCAACAGTGAACGTAAAGTGTGAGAGAGGGACGACAGCGACGGGTTTTATCAAAACCCACATTTTCTTGTTGGGTCGGGGTGGAGCAATTTGGAATAGAAAATAGGGCTATCCACCACAATGAATGTGATTTTTTTTTTTGAGCAAACACAATGAATGTGATTAAAGCATCAATAAACCAAGCATCATAACAGCTGTGGTAGGGGATGAATGTGATCAATGCCCTGCCAAGATACGGCCGGTCTCAGACCTCAAACAACTCCGGTAACATAACTTACAACCAAACGAAACGGGCATGATTGAGTTAACCCTAGAAACTGAAAACCCTAATCTAATTTAATGAAGTACAACAGCCACAGCAAACACAATTAAATCAATTAGAACCCTAAATAAATAAAATCCATTTATCTCAAAACCCTAACCTACTTAATTAGCAAAGAATACACAAATAGAATACCATTACACTAACACAAATCAGGCACCAAACCTTTATCANCCTGTTAGGCACACAGTGTTTGTAGATGAAAGATCCAGAAATATAGTTGAAAAAAAGGGCTGGTCAACAACCACAACACATGGATCACTTTTGCACCACAAATGCAATAAAAAATAATTTCACTATTGAAATTACTGTAGCTCCCCTCACAGGCAACTGTAGTTGCCAATGGGTTAAATCTCTCGGTTCGGGGCATCCTTGGATGAGGTTTGTTTGGGTGGCCAGAGCTGGAATCCTCGGATCCTTCCAGTGAACGTAACTTGTGAGAGACAAAGCACAGTGACGGGTTTTATAAAAACCCACGTTTTCTTGTTGGGTCGGGGCAGAGCATCTTGGAATAGAAATCTGGGCTAGCCAAGCCCAAGGAATAGAATAATAGTATAATAAATTGATACGATATACAGATAAGTATTTTGTCATGTGCCTCTGCAATTAATTAACTTTTCATATGATATGGATAAGTAAAGGGTAATACTATATGAATTTGCATCATGTTTTATAATTTCACATGAACTGCCGCTTTATACCCACAATTCCATTTCATTTGTGACTTTTGAATATTACGAATTTATGTTTTTATGCATACTGTTGTATTGGGAAGAATTAAAGAACGCATCCGATCAGTGGTTACAGAAATATTAATAATTCAGTTTCTCAACTTCGTGAATCTGTAAATGGCAACTCATATGTTAATATAGATAACTAGTCTAACGAATGGTTGTCTAGATTAATATACGAGTTTATTCATGCCATACTATAAAATTGTTCATGTTACCATTCAATGAACCCAACGGCTATTTGTATGATGACTTGAACAATGAAATATATATTAGCATAATTAGCATATATGTTACGTTTCTGTCCGACGGTGATATGTGATTTATGTGCATGCTTATTCTAGTTAAAGATGATTAATGGTTTAATTGTTAACTAAACCAACGTGAAGTTAATAATTAGGCACAACATCTTTATACCTATTATTTTGGTGTTCATGATAGGTTTATGTTTATACAGATATGCTTTACATATATATCCCATTAATCCATTTAGTTTTATCTGAGCATACTTTTAATTTTCAATCTATGTCAGCATCTACCTTAACTTCCAATACGGGTTACTTGTCCGGAATTGAACCCTTAACTGGTACTAACTTCTCAACATGGAGAGATCAAGTGAAACTTACTCTCGGAGTAATGGACCTCGATCATGCGCTTCGTACCGATCCTCCCGCTACACTTACTGCTGAAAGTACAGCAGGATCAAAAACATGCTTATGAACAGTGGGAGCGATCTAACCGTATGTCTCTCATGATCATTAAGAACTCCATATCCGTTGCCATTCGAGGAGCCATTCCTGAATCTGAGAATGCAAAGGAGTACTTAAGCTCCGTAGAGGAACAATTTAAAGGGACTTCAAAAGCCCATATAAGTACTTTGATCCTCAAAATGTTGACTACCAAGTATGATGGGGTTAGTGGTGTACGTGAGCACATAATGATGATGAGCGATATGGCCAACAAATTGAAATGCATCGACATGGAAATCAGTGAAGGTTTCTTAGTTCATTTCATTATGACATCTCTCCCTATGCAATTTGGTCCTTTCAAGTCAATTATAATACGCAAAAGGAGAAATGGAAAATGAGCGAACTGATTGCCATGTGTGTGCAAGAGGAAGAACGCCTCAAAGTTGAAAAGCCTGATATCGTTCATGTTGCTACCACTAACACCAATAAGAGAAAGGGCTCATGGAAGGGCAAAGGTTCTAGTGGAGATAATTCTACTCCAAATAAAGTCCAGAAAACGGGTGCAAGTACTAGCTCATTCCATGGCGATCCAAAATGCAAATTTTGCCATAAGAAAGGGCATACTCAAAAGGATTGTCCAAAATTCAAGGAATGGTTAGCAAAGAAAGGTATATTTGAATCTTTTATGATTAATGAATCCTTTAATATTAATGTCCCTATTAATTCATGATGGATTGATTCTGGATCCATTGTACACATTGCTAATTCTTTACAGGGATTCCGTACAATCCGGAGATTGGAAAGAAACCAACGAACGGTTAAAGTCGGGAATGGAGTTGATTTGAACGTAGAAGCTGTTGGGACCCTTTCATTAATATTGGAGGGTGGCTTTTGTTTAAATCTTTATGGCACTCTTTATGTACCGAGCATGACTCGAAACTTAATATCTGTATCTAAACTAATTATTGATGACTTTGTCTTTACGTTTGGATACAATAAAGTATATACTAGTTTAAATTCCCGTGTTGTTGGAAATGGTTGTCTAGAGGGAAACCTCTTTAAGTTATGTTTAGATAATCAATTTTCGGAATTTTATTATCATTTAATGTTAATGAGAATCTGAATCATAATAAGAGAAAACAAGATCAGGAAAACTCATCAATGTTATGGCATCAACGTTTAGGCCATATTTCACGAGACAGAATGACTAGACTTGTGAAAGATGAAGTTTTACCTCATCTTGATTTTTCTGATTTTGAAAAATGTGTAGAATGCATAAAGGGAAAAATGACCAAAGGAAATAAGAAAGGTGCCACACGAAGTACCGGATTATTAGAACTAATCCATACTGACATATGTGGACCTTTTCCTTTGGGCATTGGTGGTCATAAATCATTCATTACCTTCATTGATGATTACTCACGTTACATGTACGTGTTCTTAATTAATGAAAAATCCGAATCACTTGAAATGTTTAAAACATTTAAAGCGGAAGTTGAAAATCAACTTGATCGAAAAATTAAAGTGGTGAGATCGGATAGGGGAGGTGAATATTATGGCAGACATACAGATGTTGGTCAAGCTCCTGGATCTTTCTTTGACTTTTGCAAAGATCATGGGATTATTAACCAATATACCATGTCGGGTACCCCTCAGCAAAATGGTGTAGCTGAGAGGAGAAATCGCACCCTTATGGACATGGTTCGTAGTATGTTAGCAAATTCCAACCTTCCCAAATTTCTTTGGACAGAGGCATTGAAAACGGCTGTCCACATCCTTAACAGAGTTCCTTCGAAATCTGTTCCAAAAACACCATATGAAATTTGGACAGGAAGAAAACCCAGCTTACGATATTTAAGGGTTTGGGGATGTCCAGCCGAAGCTAAGTTATACAATCCTCAATCACGAAAACTGGACTTAAAAACCATTAGTTGCTTCTTCATTGGGTACCCAGAACGATCAAAGGGTTACCGATTTTATTGCCCGTCTCATAGTACCAGAATTGTTGAGACACGCCACGCAGAGTTTCTTGAAAATGCTAACAACAGTGGGAGCGGTTCATTTAGAAGAATTGAACTTCAAGAGGCTCGAGATGAGGCACCAATAATTCATGTGCCCATCCCGATTAACACGCCACTTGAAACCTCGAATGATCAATTAATTGCTCAAGATCATCCAAATAACGTCGAGGAAAATGAACCTAACCACGAAATTAATGTTGAACCACAAGAAACTCAACAACCGTTGCGTAGGTCACAACGACATAGGCAGCCCACAAACTTTGACGATTACTATACCTATTTGAATGAGGCTGATTTTGAATTAGGAAAATGCAATGACCCTGAATCATATGAGGATGCCATTAATTGTGACCAATCAAACTCATTGGAGGGAAGCAATGAAAGATGAGCTAAATTCAATGAGCAAAAACAACGTTTGGGAACTTGCTGAATTACCAAAGGGTGCAAAACCCGTTGGATGCAAGTGGGTCTCAAGACCAAACTTGACCCAAATGGAAATGTTGAGCGATACAAAGCTCGTTTGGTTGCGAAAGGGTATACTCAAAAAGAGGGTGTTGATTATAAAGAAACCTTTTCTCCAGTATCGAGAAAAGATTCCCTAAGGATCGTAATGGCCCTTGTAGCTCATTTTGACTTAGAGTTACATCAAATGGACGTCAAAACGGCATTTCTTAATGGAGATTTACATGAAGATGTGTTCATGGCCCAGCCGCAAGGTTTTAAATCTAAAGGCCAAGAACATTTAGTTTGTAAACTCAAGAAATCTATTTATGGGCTTAAGCAAGCATCCCGTCAATGGTATTTAAAATTTGATGAAGTGATGAAGAAACATAACTTCATCAAGAATCTAGTAGATCAGTGCGTATACCTCAAGATGAGTGGGAGAAACTTTATTATACTTGTGCTTTATGTTGATGATATCCTATTAGCAAGTAGTAATATTGATTTGTTGCATGAGTCAAAACGTTTTCTTTCTAGAAACTTTGACATGAAAGATCTCGGTGAGGCTTCGTATGTTATTGGAATTGAAATTCACCGAGATTGAGCCAATGGAACATTAGGACTGTCCCAAAAGGCATATATTGAACGTGTACTCAATAGGTTCAATATGCAACATTGCTCCCCCACGGTCGCTCCCGTACTTAAGGGTGATGTTTTCGGGTCTCATCAATGTCCGAAAACCGAGGTTGAACATGAGGAAATGAAGCGAATTCCTTATGCTTCCGTAGTAGGAAGCTTAACGTATGCTCAAGTTTGTACTCGACCAGATATCACTTTTATATGTGGCATGTTAGGCAGGTTTCAATCTAATCCTGGCCTACATCACTGGAAAGCTGCTAAGAAAGTATTGCGATATCTTCAAGGAACGAAGGAGTACAAATTAACTTACACTAGATCCAACAATCTTGAAGTTATTGGATACTCGGATTCAGTCTTTGCGAAATGCAAAGACTCTAGTAGGTCAACTTTAGGATATATTTTCATGCTGTCAGGTGGGCCTATTTCTTGGAAGAGTCAAAAACAAGTGCTAACGACGACCTCAACAATGATGGCCGAGTATGTTTCCGTTTATAATGCGACATGCCATGCAATGTTGTTGAGAAACTTGATCACTGGACTCAAAATTGTTAACTCCATCTCAAGGCCATTAAAGATTTACTGCGATAATAGCGCAGCTGTGAGCTTCTCGAACAGTAATAGTTCAACTGGAGCTGGTTTATACCTCGATACAAAGTACTTATTCGTACGTGAAAGAGTGGAGGAACAACGTATATGTATCGAGCACATTAGAACTCATGAAATGCTTGCGGATCCGCTAACTAAAGGTCTACCACCCAAAGTATTTCAAGGCCATGTTGCTAGAATGGGTTTACGTCAAGACCTTATATAATGTTGTAGTTAGTGCACTATTTCATGATAACATTTATTTTCAAAACAAGCGCTTTAAGATAATATCCTTCACTGTTATGTCTAGTTTGTCAGTATTTACTTTTAATTGTGTACACTTATGTTTCATTATAGACAAACGTATTTGTACCACATTACTCTTTTGTCATTTTGGCTTAATGAAATATTATATTTTAGATTAGTATCATTAGTATAATCGATGGGGGTCCCGTGTCAAACGCGACACGTTAGGCTGTATCTTTTTGCTTCAGTACTATCATGGAATTATGATTATTCACATAAACTTGTAATTGGCCAATATAATTTTTCATGTTTATGTATATATGAATAAATGGTCTTACGGCCAAGTGGGAGAATGTTAGACTTATCCCTTTGACTAATGTGTCCTTGACCATTTAGACCCTTAACTATGCCCTAATGACAATATGTACCCTAACTAACAATTGACAGTTATTTGATGAAAATAACTGTCATAACAATAAAACATCGGGAAGTGGTCATTTTCCTGTATCTTGTCAATTCATTATTCTCTCAAATCAAAACACCAATAACTCTTGAGAGAAATCCCTCCATCGGATTATTGACATCACTACCGGAATCGACTAACCCTAATGTTATGGCTTCCTCATCCAATCCTAATCATCAATCGGTTCTATCATCAAGTAAGTTTACTTTCATGTTCTTGATATGTGATTACATGAGATTGATCCTTTATGTGTTTAATTAATTCAACACTTGTTTTATAACTGAAAAGACAGACAAATGTGAAGGTCCAACCTACACTTGAAGAGCAATTGTCATCACAGCTTTAATATGCACCAGCGGAGATTCGAACCCGGGTCTGTACTGTGGAAAGGTTCTATTCTACAACTAGACTACTAGTGCTTCATGCTTGTATCTTATATGAGTATCACCATGATTATGTTGCATTCGAGCTAAATTGAACTATCATTTTGTTATATAATATTCTCAAGGCCAAGTTAGACTTTAATTAAGATTCATAGAACTAGTTTAAGTGTTTAACACCCGTAACAGGGGTTGAGCACTGTTCGTTTTGGGTAGGTTTTTGGCCAAAACTGAAACCGAACCAAAATATTCGGCATTTATAAAACTCAAAGAAGAAGACTGACATGGATGGAAAGGTACACACCTATAAAGCTCGTCTTGTGGCAAAAGGTTATACTCAAACCTACGGTGTAGATTATGAGGAAACCTTCTCGCCTGTCGCAGACATAAAAGCTATTAGGATTCTTTTAGCCATAGCAGCGTACTATGACTATGAGATTTGGCAGATGGATGTCAAAACTGCCTTCTTGAATGGTCACTTAACCGAAGAAGTTTACATGGACCAACCTGAAGGATTTGTCAATCCAAAATATCCTAACCGTGTATGCAAGCTACAATGATCCATTTATGGATTAAAGCAAGCATCTAGGCAATGGAATAAAAGGTTTGATGAGGAAATCAAGAAGTATGGTTTCACTCAAAACCTTGATGAGCCATGTGTATATCGTAAGGCTAGTGGGATTAATGTAGCATTCCTAATCTTATATGTTGATGACATATTGATCATGGGAAACAACATTCCAATGTTACAAGCTATTAAAGCCTATCTTGGAACTTGTTTTTCTATGAAGTATTTAGGTGAAGCTGCATATATTCTAGGAATCAAGATCCACAGAGATAGATCTAAGCGGTTGATTGGACTTTGTCAAAGTGCATACATTGAGAAAATCTTGAAAAGATTTAATACGGCTAATTCCAAACGTGGAAATACCCTAATGCAAGAAAAACTTGAGTTGAGAAAATCTCAAGGACCCTCAACACCTGCAGAGGTGGAACGCATGAAGAGGATTCCTTATGCCTCGGCTGTAGGATCTATCATGTATGCGGTGAGGTGCACTAGACCTGATGTTGCGTTCGCTCAGAACTTAACAAGTCGATTTCAAGTAGATCCAGGAGAGAGTCACTGAACTGCTGTGAAGAACATACTGAAGTATCTCAGAAATACTAAAGATATGTTTCTTGTTTACGGTGGAGACCCAGACAGAGAACTCAGAGTTACCTGTTATACTGATGCTAGGTGGCAGACCGACAAGGATGACACCAAGTCGCAAACCGGATACGTTTTCGTTCTAAACGGAGGCGCTGTAGTCTGGAAAAGTGCTAAGCAAAGCATCACAGCGATGTCTTCAACAGAAGCTGAATACACTGCTGCTTCAGAAGCTGCAATGGAAGCTATTTGGATAAGGAAGTTTATTGATGAGCTTGGAGTAGTCCCCACCAATAAAGAACCTATGGAAATGCTATGTGACAACACTGGAGCATTAACTATTGCCAACGAGCCTGGAGCTCAGAGAGGCGCCAAGCATTACAAAAGGAAGGTTCACTATCTCCGTGAGGTTATCGCAGATAATGAAATAGTACTTAACAAAGTTCACACAGATGACAACTTAGCTGATCCGTTTACTAAGGCGTTGCCTTTGAACAAGCATGTTCAGCATGCTAGTGGTATTGGACTTCGTTCAGTTAATAGTCTCATGTAAATCTGTTTTGATTTTAGTATTTGGATAATGGGATATGTAAAACATTTATTATTTTGATGATTAATATACGTGGTACTTGAGTTATTCATTCATATATTAATTGTGTCCTGTATTTGCATGTTTAATCCATAAGTAATTTATTACTTTAAATTGTCCATTGTTGATCAATGATATGGGAGTATTATTGAATTAAGGCAAATGTGAGAGATTGGTTATATTCTTTGAATACTAAGGATGTGTCCGCCAAACTCACATGTTATCCACATGCTATGGATATTGGACTTCCCCGAACTTACGAGTCATCACTTTATGGATCGGCGTCATTAAGTGATATCTCGCAAATGGTTATTTTATTTGTCCTCTGACTTGAGATGCAAGCAGGTCTTGCATGTGTGGATCTTTCTTCTTGACTATAGTCAAACGCTATCCTGAACAAGGTGGTTATAAAGGCTATTCTCAGAAGTTGGTTGAAGCATATGAATGACACGTGTAGTCAAAATAGAATTTGTTCCTCCACTTGTCTTCTGGAGTATGATACTACTGGGCCCCACGCTGAATTAATCAGATGTTTGCATGGCCGTGCCCAAAGTGTAAATCAAGATTATACTTGTTTTACGTTTGGTAATCTTGATTAAATTCTAAAATGAGAAACAAAATAGTTGAACAATATGGAATGACTTTGATCCATATCCATAGTTTAACAAGTATCTGAAACAAAAGGATAATTTAAATTTGTTAACCATTTACCTAGTTGTTTTGAGAAACCACACTCAGGTATTTCTGGGAGCAATGCGGTGTTGCTAGACACGTAGCATTGTTAGTATACCTTATTGATTATTACGACCGCAAGTGGAAGCTGTTGGTTATGCGCTCGTAAGTCAACAGTTATACAGCCGGAAATTACGTGAGCCTATCGGGGCACACACGTATACATTTAGAGAACACTTTATTTAATGTAATTAGTATATTAGATATATTAATTATATTAAATAATAATACACAAAATTATTTAATGGTCGATAGTTAATCGTTAGAAGCTTATTTTTAATAATGGGCTAAATTAATTATTTGTAATGTACTAATAATTTATGATAGCCCACATGACCAGATTAGCCTAATGAACTCATTTGGAAATGGTCATCCAAATATTATTAAAAGTGGAGACGATTTTAATTGTCGAACATTTGACAGAAAGAATATGCTTAAATATTAAGATGATTGTGTCACATTAATTATCAAGATATTTGCGTCATGCTAATTATGGAGATATTTGTGTCAACTTGAATAACAAGTCAATATCTTAATATATATAATGAGACATTGGTTCTTTTATTGGACATACGTATTGAGGTCATATACAATACGACATATACTCTAAAAGCAATACCAACCAATCCTATCTCCCTGTGACATATTCATTCGGCTGTAAACTAAATCCAAAAGGGTTTATTTAATCCGTTTTGACGCAAGAGAAAAATAACAAAAGGCCAAGACTGCCACGTTTTGGTTATTCGTGTGTTAAGCTCTAGCAACCTAGTGTTCTTGCTTAACGTGTAGTGTGTGCATTCGATAGAGATCAACTCACTATAGTTGATTGGTTCGTGTGTTCGTGATCAAGATCAATACTTGGTGTTTATTATTTTTTAAATAGATTCGAGGTTAGTATTTTTATGTGTTTAATTATGTGTTTTAATTCATAACATTAAACTAGATCCAACCGCTGCGTACTCGTGGTATTGATGGTTTAATCAATATGAATTCCCAACAGTGGCATCACGAGCCATCTCGTTTGGTGTTATGGGTTAAACATAGAGTCGCTTGCTATGCTAATTAAACATATATATTAATTGTTATGACAATAACATGCATTATTGTCATTTAATTAAATCTTGATCTTGTTTAATTATTAATGGTTAATATGATTAAAAGGGGTTAGGAAAATTAAAAAGTATTGTAATATGTTCTTTTTCTTTTTCCAATCTTAAGGCTTACGCGGTTATTGTTATGACGTTGGTGGTTCACTTGGTACCTAGTTCGAAAACCTTGTGGGAGCCTTAGATTCTCCAATTGGGGAAGACTCATTCTTGAGTTTTGGAGCATTACTTATTTTACTGCTTTCGATTAGAGTCTGTCTTCACCTCTACCCCTTCTTCTATTTTAAATGCTTATATGTTTTATTCCTTGTGACTTTTTTTACATATATGCTATTGATTTTGGATATAAAACAGACTAATTACTTATATCGAAACTTGTTT
Source organism: Artemisia annua (assembly GCA_014162995.1). Lineage (NCBI taxonomy): Eukaryota > Viridiplantae > Streptophyta > Magnoliopsida > Asterales > Asteraceae > Artemisia > Artemisia annua. The sequence goes on along the minus strand of LBNU01014405.1, from coordinate 29,399 downwards.
TTAATTAAATCGTGGGTTCCATCAAGCTATTGAGGGTGTGGATCATTACTCGAAGCTACCAGGATATAGCTTACTGGATATCGTGAGATTTAATTATTGTCTGTTAATATACACACTTAATTCCTTGTGACCAGTTATGTGTTATGTGTAAAACTTGTTTTTTTTTACACTTAAACGGACTATAAACTATTGAAATCTGATTTAATTAAATCGCGGGTTCCATCAAGCTATTGAGGGTGTGGATCATTACTCTAAGCTACCAGGATATAGCTTGCTGGATATCATGTGATTTAATAAACTTTAACTATAAGATATCTAAAGTTTTGTGCTTTTATTAATGATCTTTGATTATAACTAATTTATTAGTTAAATCAAAGATCTAGGGTTTGAGTGGCCTTTAATCTTTTCCCGCCCCACTACATGTTTCGGCATATGTGGGAATTATTGGAAGAACTTCGGTCTTTTGACTCTTGCAGAGTACAATATAGGGTTTGATCACTCTTTAATTCTTTCCCGTGATAAAAGTACACCTAATAAGTTGAAAATTTTTTTTTATACAAACTTGTGATACGAAGATGTGTGCATGCTTCTTCGTACACTTTTTGATACACGTTTTTTATCAAAAAAATTATGTGATACCCTATTTGAAATTTAAGTCTATGCCATCCAAGTTTGAGAACACTTGCACTTGCCTTTTGCTCTTCGTTAGACGTGAGTGAATTACAACCCAAGGTGTTTATTCTCTGGCGTTAGACCTAGAGTTATTTGCACATGTTCTCTAATTGGACGACTTAATTGAGTCAAGCGGTGAGATCCTTGAGCCCGAGGCATAGGATGAGACAAAACATGCATGGCACTAGTAGCTTGTACTCTAGTGCCATAAGTCTCATAAATCTAAGAGTTGCACTTGTAATGCAATTGTCACACGCCGCCTACCTCTTATACCCACAAGACTTACCAGAGTAGTAAGCATTACCGTGATGAGTGGGAGTTCAAGAGGGTCTTAGTCTTTTAGTAAATTAATTGTTTTATTTATTAAAACATGGGTAGTTAATTTGTAAAAGAATTAATTATCGAAGATACTAAAATTTTGAACTTTGTTTTATTGTAGATGGCAGCAAATCATTCCGTCAACAATTCGATCTTCAGGTCTTTCCTTGAAAAGGAAAAACTTACTGGATCAAACTTCCTCGACTGGTATCGGAATTTGAGGATCGTCCTCACAGCCGAGGATAAGTTAACCTATGTGGAGCATCCCATACCTGCTACTCCTGTTCCTCCAACTCCTGATCAGCAGGTTCCTGCTGATGTCCTTGTTGCTCACACCCAATGGGTTAAAACATCCAAGGACATAGGATGTCTTATGCTCATAAGCATGACTCCAGAACTTCAAAAGAATCTGGAGCACTTTGATGCATATAACATGCTTAAGGAATTGAAGACCATGTTTGCTCAGCAAGCAGAACAGGAACTCCTTGAGACTGTGCAGGCCTTTCATGCATGTAAGCATGAGGAGGGTCAATATGTTAGCACCTATGTTCTGAAAATGAAGGGCTATCTAGATAGACTGGAACGCCTTGGTCACCCCATGTCATCTGGCCTTGGAGTGAGCTTGATTCTTACCTCTCTGAACAAGGACTTTGCTGGATTCAGACAGAATTATAATTTGCAATGCATGGGGAAGACAGTGAATGAAGTGCATGCAATGCTTAAGTTGCACGAACAAGGGCTTCCTAAGAAAGATGCTACCCCTGCTCTACTTGCTATAAGAGCAGGAAGGATCCAGAAGAACAATAAGAACAAGAAGCCGCTGAATGGTGCTAAGGGTAAGAATCATGGTAACGGCAAGGCTAAGCTTGCTTATGCCCCCAAGGCCAACATTCCCCCTCCACCTAAAAAGGAGCATCCTGCTAAGGACACTGAGTGTCATCATTGTCATCAGACTCGACACTGGAGGAGGAATTTTCATGCTTATTTAGCCGAGTTGATGCAGAAGAAGTGCAATGTGGGTAGCAATGCTAGCACATCAGGTATCTTTGTCATAGAACTTCATACTTTTCCTCGTAAATCTTGGGTATATGACACTGGTTGTGGTACTCACATCTGTAATACTACTCAGGGTCTCAGGGGAAGTAAGAAACTGAAGCCCAGAGCTTTAAGCCTGTACGTGGGGAATGGAAACCGTGCAGCCGTTGAAGCTATCGGAAGTTTTGATTTATACCTTCCTAGTGGTTTAATAATTTGTTTAGACAATTGTCATTATGCTCCTAGTATTACTAGGGGTATTGTTTCAGTTTCACTTTTGAAAGACAAGGGTTTTACTCATTGATTTACAGATATTGGTATTTTAGTTTCAATGAATAACGTGTTTATTTTAATGCTATTTCTAGGAATGGTATTTTTGAAATTGATATGCATGATTCTGTTTCAAATGATTGTTCTATGTATTCTGTTAATAGTAAAAGATCCAAGCGTAATTTGGACTATTGCCGACTTGGGCACATTAACAAGAAACGCATTGAGAAGCTGCAACGTGATGGGCTTCTTAAATCAACTGACCATGAGTCTTTTGATAAGTGTGAATCTTGTGTGTCTGGGAAGATGGCAAGAAAGCCTTTTCCGCATAAAACGGAGAAAGCTACAGATCTGCTTGGACTCATACATTCTGATGTATATGGCCCTTTTAGAACTGTGTCAAAACAAGGATACAGCTATTTCTTAACTTTCACTGACGACTTTAGTCGATATGGTTATGTTTACCTGCTTAAACATAAACATGAAGTCTTTGAAACTTTCAAAGTATTTCAAAGTGAAGTTGAGAATCAACTTGGTAAGACCATAAAGGCTTTACGGTCTGACCGTGGAGGCGAATATATGAGTCAAGAGTTTATAAATCATCTTAAGAAGTGTGGGATTGTCTCACAACTCTCTTCTCCACGTACACCACAACATAATGGTGTATCTAAGAGAATAAATCGAACCCTGCTTGACATGGTAAGATCTATGATGAAACAAACAACTCTACCAATGTCCTTTCGGGATTATGCTCTTGAGTCTGCTGCACGCATTCTCAATATGGTTCCATCAAAGAAGGTTGAAAAGACACCATATGAACTATGGCATGGGAAAGTCCCTAATCTGTCTTACTTAAAGGTCTGGGGTTGTGAGGCATTCGTGAAACGTGATACGCCTGACAAACTTGAACCAAGATCTATTAAGTGTATCTTTATAGGATACCCAAAGAAAACAATGGGTTACTACTTCTACTACCCACCCGAGCACAAGGTATTTATTGCTAGGTATGGTGAGTTTTTTGAGAATCGTCTCATCTCACAAGAAACAAGTGGGACGATAGTAGAACTAGATGAAATTCAAGAAGATACTCACCCTTCTGAAAATACTAGCCAACTTCCTGAGATGGTTGAACATGAAAGTGTTGAACCAGAAAGTGAAGTCATTCCTGTTCGTAGGTCCTCAAGGACAATACGTGCACCTGATCGAATGTGTTTATACATCGATTCAGAGGATCATGAGTTAGGGGATCTCAATGAACCCACTAACTATAAAGCTACATTAGCAGATTCGGAATCTGAAAAATGGCGTAATGCTATGAACGAGGAAATGAAATCCATGAGAGACAATGAAGTCTGGATTGAAGTTGACCTCCCTCCTAACGCTAAAACCGTTGGTAGCAAGTGGCTCTTCAAGAAGAAGACTGACATGGATGGAAAGGTACACACCTATAAAGCTCGTCTTGTGGCAAAAGGTTATACTCAAACCTACGGTGTAGATTATGAGGAAACCTTCTCGCCTGTCGCAGACATAAAAGCTATTAGGATTCTTTTAGCCATAGCAGCGTACTATGACTATGAGATTTGGCAGATGGATGTCAAAACTGCCTTCTTGAATGGTCACTTAACCGAAGAAGTTTACATGGACCAACCTGAAGGATTTGTCAATCCAAAATATCCTAACCGTGTATGCAAGCTACAACGATCCATTTATGGATTAAAGCAAGCATCTAGGCAATGGAATAAAAGGTTTGATGAGGAAATCAAGAAGTATGGTTTCACTCAAAACCTTGATGAGCCATGTGTATATCGTAAGGCTAGTGGGATTAATGTAGCATTCCTAATCTTATATGTTGATGACATATTGATCATGGGAAACAACATTCCAATGTTACAAGCTATTAAAGCCTATCTTGGAACTTGTTTTTCTATGAAGTATTTAGGTGAAGCTGCATATATTCTAGGAATCAAGATCCACAGAGATAGATCTAAGCGGTTGATTGGACTTTGTCAAAGTGCATACATTGAGAAAATCTTGAAAAGATTTAATACGGCTAATTCCAAACGTGGAAATACCCTAATGCAAGAAAAACTTGAGTTGAGAAAATCTCAAGGACCCTCAACACCTGCAGAGGTGGAACGCATGAAGAGGATTCCTTATGCCTCGGCTGTAGGATCTATCATGTATGCGGTGAGGTGCACTAGACCTGATGTTGCGTTCGCTCAGAACTTAACAAGTCGATTTCAAGTAGATCCAGGAGAGAGTCACTGAACTGCTGTGAAGAACATACTGAAGTATCTCAGAAATACTAAAGATATGTTTCTTGTTTACGGTGGAGACCCAGACAGAGAACTCAGAGTTACCTATTATACTGATGCTAGGTGGCAGACCGACAAGGATGACACCAAGTCGCAAACCGGATACGTTTTCGTTCTAAACGGAGGCGCTGTAGTCTGGAAAAGTGCTAAGCAAAGCATCACAGCGATGTCTTCAACAGAAGCTGAATACACTGCTGCTTCAGAAGCTGCAATGGAAGCTATTTGGATAAGGAAGTTTATTGATGAGCTTGGAGTAGTCCCCACCAATAAAGAACCTATGGAAATGCTATGTGACAACACTGGAACATTAACTATCGCCAACGAGCCTGGAGCTCAGAGAGGCGTCAAGCATTACAAAAGGAAGGTTCACTATCTCCGTGAGGTTATCGCAGATAATGAAATAGTACTTAACAAAGTTCACACAGATGACAACTTAGCTGATCCGTTTACTAAGGCGTTGCCTTTGAACAAGCATGTTCAGCATGCTAGTGGTATTGGACTTCGTTCAGTTAATAGTCTCATGTAAATCTGTTTTGATTTTAGTATTTGGATAATGGGATATGTAAAACATTTATTATTTTGATGATTAATATACGTGGTACTTGAGTTATTCATTCATATATTAATTGTGTCCTGTATTTGCATGTTTAATCCATAAGTAATTTATTACTTTAAATTGTCCATTGTTGATCAATGATATGGGAGTATTATTGAATTAAGGCAAATGTGAGAGATTGGTTATATTCTTTGAATACTAAGGATGTGTCCGCCAAACTCACATGTTATCCACATGCTATGGATATTGGACTTCCCCGAACTTACGAGTCATCACTTTATGGATCGGCGTCATTAAGTGATATCTCGCAAATGGTTATTTTATTTGTTCTCTGACTTGAGATGCAAGCAGGTCTTGCATGTGTGGATCTTTCTTCTTGACTATAGTCAAACGCTATCCTGAACAAGGTGGTTATAAAGGCTATTCTCAGAAGTTGGTTGAAGCATATGAATGACACGTGTAGTCAAAATAGAATTTGTTCCTCCACTTGTCTTCTGGAGTATGATACTACTGGGCCCCTCGCTGAATTAATCAGATGTTTGCATGGTCGTGCCCAAAGTGTGAATCAAGATGATACTTGTTTTACGTTTGGTAATCTTGATTAAATTCTAAAACGAGAAACAAAATAGTTGAACAATATGGAATGACTTTGATCCATATCCATAGTTTAACAAGTATGTGAAACAAAAGGATAATTTAAATTTGTAAACCATTTACCTAGTTGTTTTGAGAAACCACACTCAGGTATTTCTGGGAGCAATGCGGTGTTGCTAGACACTTAGCATTGTTAGTATACCTTATTGATTGTTACGACCGCAAGTGGGAGCCGTTGGTTATGCGCTCGTAAGTCAACAGTTATACAGCCGGAAATTACGTGAGCCTATCGGGGCACACACGTATACATTTAGAGAACACTTTATTTAATGTAATTAGTATATTAGATATATTAATTATATTAAATAATAATACACGAAATTATTTAATGGTCGATAGTTAATCGTTAGAAGCTTATTTTTAATAATGGGCTAAATTAATTATTTGTAATGTACTAATAATTTATGATAGCCCACATGACCACATTAGCCTAATGAACTCATTTGGAAATGGTCATCCGAATATTATTAAAAGTGGAGACGATTTTAATTGTCGAACATTTGACAGAAAGAATATGCTTAAATATTAAGATGATTGTGTCACATTAATTATCAAGATATTTGCGGCATGCTAATTCTGGAGATAATTGTGTCAACTTGAATAACAAGTCAATATCTTAATATATATAATGAGACATTGGTTCTTTTATTGGACATACGTATTGAGGTCATATACAATACGACATATACTCTAAAAGCAATACCAACCAATCCTATCTCCCTGTGACATATTCATTCGGCTGTAAACTAAATCCAAAAGGGTTTATTTAATCCGTTTTGACGCAAGAGAAAAATAACAAAAGGCCAAGACTGCCACGTTTTGGTTATTCGTGTGTTAAGCTCTAGCAACCTAGTATTCTTGCTTAACGTGTAGTGTGTGCATTCGATAGAGATCAACTCACTATAGTTGATTGGTTCGTGTGTTCGTGATCAAGATCAATACTTGGTGTTTATTATTTTTTAAATAGATTCGAGGTTAGTATTTTTATGTGTTTAATTATGTGTTTTAATTCATAACATTAAACTAGATCCATCCGCTGCGTACTCGTGGTATTGATGGTTTAATCAATATGAATTCCCAACAAAGTATTGGGATTTCATGTCTCTAGTTTATAGTTCTATGCATATTAAGATCTTTGCTTGTGCAAGATCTTCTTTATCTGGTCATAACAATGAGCAGGCACCTAGTATCTTGAAGTCTAATCTAGTGCAACTGTACCTTAGTAGTTCTTACAGTTTGCTAGATGATGGGGAATTAGCAGCTGCATTGGATGAAAAGGAGGTTCATACTGGATATAAGATGTACCATAAGGTAGGGCTCTCATCTATGAAGGGTATATGGCCTAGGAGGGGAGTGTAAGTAGTATGGAATTGAGAGTGGTGAAAGATGACACTTCATGGTCCATACTTTACACTCCCACAGAAGGAATAGTTGGTCATCATGGAGGGTGTGTGTTCCCAAGCAACTGAAGCCTTTCATTGATAGGGAAATGTAGGTTGTCTTTTTAGAGCCCCCCCCCCCATGGATGGGTTATGGGTGCCTAGTGATGCCATCCACCATTTCCATCATGTCTACTGTGGTGGCAGGCTGAGTGGAATGGTGTGGTGGAAATGTAGCTAGATGGTTGTGCAAAATAAAGGTGAATTGGTGCAAAAGATATGAGTTGCTGTATACTCTGTTTTGGATTGGAAAGTTGGATAGATTGATAGTATAGTTTCTGTTTTGCAGGTATGTTCTTGTATTCATAGATTCTGGGTATTGTTCAAATCTATACTATCCTTATGTTGTAAATCTTTTTGAGATGATAATATAATTCACCTTTGCAACCAAAAAAAAAAGGATTAAAGTGGAGATTTGGCAACTTACAGCTACTCGCTGCTGTTGGAAATATGGTTATAGAATTAATACATAAATGTCTAGAATCGAACACGAGACCTCGGGATTGCACACATTGCAAATGAGTATTAAGGAAAAATAACAAATATATATTTATATTTGTTATTAGACACAAGTACTTAACGGACGTTAGTGTTTACCGTTAAATGACTAACGACCGTTAGACGAAGATAAGGAAAGTGTGTGTTTTATGTATTATGGTAACCAAGAAAGTTCTAGAACACCTCTAGGGGTGCTAGGGGTGGCCAAACCTCCTAAGGAGGTTAGGGATGTTTGCTTGGTGACCAAGTTACTCAAACACTATATAAACAAATCAAGGGTCATTGGTTTTGATAACTCTTGAACACACAATTATCCCTAAAATTATTTTCTCTCTTCCTTTTCTTCTTGAGCCGATCGTACACCCTTCCCAAGGGTTGTGGGATCGATTTTTGTCAATCAAAAATCTTCTTGTGTAGTTTCTTGCAAAACCTTAATACGGTTTAGTTTGTGTGTACAAGAACGAGGTAACAACACACTATTGTTGTTATCAAGAGATCGAATAACAAAAAGGTAAGGGGTTATTCATAGATCTACATAAACCCTAATTAGGGTTCATAACTTGTTCATCCCCAATCAAGAATTGCATAAGGTACGTTTACTATTTATGTTTTAGTTAACTATTATTTGTTATACTTGATCCTACGCTTCCACATCTATGTGCTACTCGATATTAGTATTTATTATGATAGTCATAATTGTAAAATTCTAACAGCTGCATCAAAACTGTACTTCATGTGTTATGGTACTTCATGCTTGCTTTTGGATATGTCACCTTCAAGTGGATGCATTAGTTAAGTCTGACAAATTGTTTCAGTATGGCCTTGCATATTGTTTTTTATTCACCCATTTTAGGGGCTGTAAGTGTCATCCTTCCGATTTGTATCCTTGCGTGTCCTCAACTTGGTTGAAGTTGGTTACCTCTCGATATATATTCATTTTTTGGCCAAAAGATAAATTAATGACAAACATGTATTACCATGATCCTTGTATATTATTAAGCAGTAGTCGTTAAATATATTTTTCGAATTCCACCGTTCAGTGTCTAAGTTTTTACATGGGGTAAAGCTATTCGTGTGTGTTAGTAGTACTTAGTACAAACAATGTGTGCGACACTTGTGCAGCTATGATGCATAATACTCATGAAATGAACTATGTGATAAATTACTTTTTACGCTTGAAAAAAATAATCGCTATTTTTAGTTTGATGGAATGCAAAAGAACTGCTAGAACAGAAACAGAATAAAAATGGTCCTAATAAGTATTACCCCTATAGACTAACAAAAATTAAAGCTCACAAGCACTTAATATCTGTATGATCAGAAAAATGTGAAGGACCTAACCTACACTTTATTTTCATCACAGCTTTGAATATATCCACCAGTTGGGAATCCAACCCGGGTCTCTACCATGAAAATGCACTATTCAATCACTACATCACTTGTGCGAATGTGTATTTATCAATGTCATAACTTATTAATCGGTTGTCTAGTGCATTTCAGCTAAGTTAAAACAGTAATCATCTTTATAATATGTAGTCCTAAGTCCTTTGTATATGATTTTGGCCAAAGTTCAAACTAATATATCAGACTTCAAGATTGATAAAATGGTATGTGACAGTTGTTCTTACCAAATTGACTATAGGTGTTTAGTTTCATGTCCAAAACACAAAATATAAATAGTAACCAAATTAAATACCAGTGTCCTGAAACATCAGCAAATATCAAGTCATACAATGGACTCCAAATCCGTTTCCCTTGGTATATAAACCAATCGTTGAATTTTTGTATTCAGCTCCTACGCCCGCCCAATGGCCCAAGGACACTAGTGGTTGGCAAGGTTTAGACCAACTTAGCGCCTCACTAAACAGAGTGTTTGGCCACACATGGAAATGTGAGTACTCCGATATTTAATTTAATGGGTAGGTTTTGGTAAATGATTAAATGAGTACTGAATTTATCAGTATTTCTTGTACCATATAAACACACCTTGTACTAAGGGTGCAACTTTCTTATAAGGAAGATGATTTGCGCACTCCATTTTGAATGCAATTAAAAAGTTAATAAACTTCTTCTTTCCATTTGGGTTGACATGCAATGGGCAAAATCCTCCACATGAGCTAATATTGCTACAAGTACTATACTCAACGGTATCGACCTCATACACAGAAAAGCTCACATTACAACCATTTTTGAAAGGTAGCTTGCAATAGATAGTTCCTGAATATACGCAATGTTACTCCGCGTCAACAGAATATATATCCATGAGTGACATTGAGAACCAAAACCTTTTAATTAAACAAGATGAAATGTAGATGTAATTTGAAAAAAAAATAAACTAATAAATAAAAAATAAAATTAAAAATTAAAAAATTAAAATCACAGTAAAGCATACGTTTGAGATTTAAACTGAGATAGTGATAATATTCAATGAGAAAATCAATGCAAATATTAGGTAGGTGCAAATCTGGAAGTGACACTGAATTGAAATTTTATGGCAACATTGTTAGTGCGTATGAACAACGCAAGTATGAAAGCATAAGAATGTGAAGCCTCTATCATATGAAAAGGACATATAATTTTATTAATAGAGAAAAATCACAGGTATGATAAGCAAATGTCGTGAAGATGTGCTTATCTAGTACAGTAGTTAATAAAATATATTATTTCTTTTTTGAAGTTCTAGTTTCATAAATAATATTTTCCAAAAGACGGAAATTGTACCGGGAAATTGTACCTAAAGACGGAACTGTATTTTTATAATTCTCTCTTTTTAATACCGGGAAATTGTTCCTAAAGACGGGACTGTGTTTTTATAAAGTGCTTAATAGGTAATTGACCAAAGCGTCTTTGGTTCTTTAAACAACAAATGCTTCCTGAATCGTTCAATATTCTTGGTCTAATATAAAATTTACAACTATCTATTAGAGGTATTAATTATAATAAAGGTTTCTGTTAATGAGCAGTTTTAATAACAAATACTTTTTTTCACTAATAGTTGTACATAAAGTTGGTTAGTAGAAGAAAAATTCAAGAATGAGTTATTATATGTACAAATAAATAATGGATGTCCTAATACTTTGTTAATAGTCATTATCATGTTACAATGCAAAGGGTTTTGTTAGGTGTTGTCATGTTAATAGTACCAAGCATGACTCGTGCCTTCTTCACCGGCCATCGCTATGTGGAACTTAGATGTGCTTATAAATAAGACGCATTATCACATGACAATATGCAAAAACACAATTACTACTTTGTATTCAAACCAAAANAATTAATAAATTAAAAAATTAAAATCACAGTAAAGCATACGTTTGAGATTTAAACTGAGATAGTGATAATATTCAATGAGAAAATCAATGCAAATATTAGGTAGGTGCAAATCTGGAAGTGACACTGAATTGAAATTTTATGGCAACATTGTTAGTGCGTATGAACAAGGCAAGTATGAAAGCATAAGAATGTGAAGCCTCTATCATATGAAAAGGACATATAATTTTATTAATAGAGAAAAATCACAGGTATGATAAGCAAATGTCGTGAAGATGTGCTTATCTAGTACAGTAGTTAATAAAATATATTATTTCTTTTTTGAAGTTCTAGTTTCATAAATAATATTTTCCAAAAGACGGAAATTGTACCGGGAAATTGTACCTAAAGACGGAACTGTATTTTTATAATTCTCTCTTTTTAATACCGGGAAATTGTTCCTAAAGACGGGACTGTACTTTTATAAAGTGCTTAATAGGTAATTGACCAAAGCGTCTTTGGTTCTTTAAACAACAAATGCTTCCTGAATCGTTCAATATTCTTGGTCTAATATAAAATTTACAACTATCTATTAGAGGTATTAATTATAATAAAGGTTTCTGTTAATGAGCAGTTTTAATAACAAATACTTTTTTTCACTAATAGTTGTACATAAAGTTGGTTAGTAGAAGAAAAATTCAAGAATGAGTTATTATATGTACAAATAAATAATGGATGTCCTAATACTTTGTTAATAGTCATTATCATGTTACAATGCAAAGGGTTTTGTTAGGTGTTGTCATGTTAATAGTACCAAGCATGACTCGTGCCTTCTTCACCGGCCATCGCTATGTGGAACTTAGATGTGCTTATAAATAAGACGCATTATCACATGACAATATGCAAAAACACAATTACTACTTTGTATTCAAACCAAAAAAAAAAAAAAAAAAAAAAAAAAAAAAAAAAAAAAAAAAAAAATATATATATATATATATATATATATATAGTTCTAGTTTATAAGAAATAACTGCCAATTTTCAAGCTAGGCATTCCTAATTGTCAAAATGGAATCACTCCAAGTCCAAGTCCAAGAAGAGAGCATCCTAATTGAGAAAGTGTGCCAGATTTATGAGAAACTTTCGAAGCTTGAAACACTCAAGCCCTCTAAAGATGTCGACAACCTCTTCACTCAACTCGTCCATGCATGCATCCCGCACTCTTCTATTAATATAGCCAATCTTCCAGCGAATATACAGGAAATAAGGTCTAAGCTCATTAGACTTTGTGGTGAGGCCGAGGGCCTACTTGAAGCTCACTTCTCCACAATTTTAGGATCTTTCAAAAATCCTCTTCATCATCTTAATATTTTTCCTTACTATTCCAATTATCTCAAGCTTGGTCGTCTCGAGTATGACATCCTTAATCAACACTATTCCACCACATCAGAAACCCCTAAGCGTGTCGCGTTTGTGGGGTCTGGCCCATTACCTTTCACCTCAATTGTCTTGGCTTCTTACCATCTCAAGGATACAACGTTTCACAACTATGACATTGACTCTACGGCAAATTCCATGGCTTCTCGTCTGGTTTCAGCCGATCATGACTTGTCCAAAAGAATGGTGTTCCACACTGCTGATATAATGGATGTGACTGATGAGTTGAAGGATTATGATGTGATTTTCTTGGCAGCACTTGTGGGAATGAATATGGACGAGAAAAATAAAGTTATTCAGCATTTGGCTAAGTACATGGCACCTGGTGCCTTACTCATGCTAAGGAGCGCCCACGGTGCCCGTGCTTTTCTTTACCCCGTGGTTGATCCTAATGTTCTTCATGGGTTCAATGTTCTCTCGATCACTACATATTTTAACACTAATACTATGCGTGTCTCACTTGCATATTGCTATGTTTCATCCTAATACGTGTATGTGTAAAGATTTAGATAACATAACAGGCTTAAATTTATAAAAAAAAAAAAAAAAAAAAAAAAAAAAAAAAAAAAAAACGAACCGTGCGTGAGTCATGTTACGGTGTTAAAAGTAGTTCTATGAATAGTCTAACGTTTTGGGTGCTCTTATGAGTTGTTATGGGATTCTCTCAAGTATGAA
>LBNU01014402.1:4852-15420 GCA_014162995.1 Artemisia annua | reverse complement strand
TGTAAGCCATTTCTCACAATTTTGGGTTTTCACGTGACAATAGCTCTTTATTGTTTATCTATGTCATTCTAGGCTTAGTTGTGTATGTTAGTTGTTAAACTGCTTTATACCTCATGCATGTTCATTAGTTATCTTTGTTGCTCATTGTTCATATCTCACTGCCAATTAGCTTTCATAGTGGTTCATGAATGTTTATGGTTATCAGTGGTGTTTTTTGTGTTGTTCTTTACATCATCTATTAAACCGTGGACGGTTTTATGGGATTAGATCATGAAATTCCTTTGAATTCACCAAAACAGTTTTTATATGTGTTTTGGGTTCAAGCCTATTACTGTATTTTAAGGGTGTATCTGTTGTTGTTTTCTACTGCCACAAAGTCACATTAGGCTCATTAGTTGTAACACAAGCATAAAATCAGTAGTCATATAGTAAAATAGTCATTTCACCTTTAATTTCATCTTTCTTGTTCACTGTTAGTGATTTAGCTTGTTTGATCTCATCATTTAGGTGTATGAGTGTTTTCATTTAGCTTAATCCAATCTCATTATAGCTTATCATCACATGTTCAGCAGATTAGAAGTATCAAAATCCATAAAAGTCAAACTTAGAGTTATTCATAAAAAGTCAAATAGTTCATGACTGTGAAATGGAACCATTTTCTAAATCAGTTGTAGGGTTTAATATGGATTGGAAATGAGAATTCTTGTTGATTTGTAGTATTTGGTGGCTTATGAACTGAATCAAAAGAAATTTGGGTTTTGAACCTCTTTTGCTCATTGAAATTTGGTCTTTAAGTCACCTGTTTGGCCATATGCCTCCCCGCTCCAGGGTACTTGCTCACAAGTCCTTTTTCCTAAGCTGCTAGCTGTTCATTACTGTGCCTTAGCTTAAGATATTTATGTTCTGAGAGCCCTTCTGGCTAGCTGTTATATGTATGCTTGTTTTCTCTTTTAATTGCTTATTTTGCTTGCTTATTTTGCACTCAACATCCACCCAGTGAAACTATGTATACTGATCATCAGTATACATAACCATGTTCACAAGCCATTATGAGCTTCTCAGTGGCCTCACACCTAGTGTTTTGGATTTCTGAGTAGCCCATCCACCATACTCAAAGTTTTCAGTTTTTATTTTGAACTTCTTAGCTTATTTGATAAGCTGGCACTAGCTTTCATTTTGTCCCATTTCTGGTGTACAAAACAAGTATTCCAAGTGCTTATTTGAGCTTGTAGCTTTATTCAGTGCATATCTTGTTGATTTAGCTTCATACCAGTTCTAGTAACTTGCTTGCACCATAATCCATCACTGTGACCCACTTGAACTCATTTGAGCTTATTTCTTGCAAAAGTCAACTGTTAAGCATTTTGGTGTCCATCTGGCTTATTTTTAAGCTTGAAAAAAGTTTTCTTCACAAAAGTTTCTTATTTTTAGTAGTTAAATAGATTTCCAAGAGAAGAACCAGAAAAATAAAATTTAAAATTAAGTGATAGTTTCTATTTAATATTAATTATCTTTTTAATTTTCCTTTTTAGCTTTTTATTAAGTAATTTGCATTTTTATATTTTTATTAATTTCCTTTTATATTAAAGTATTCTTAGTAATTTTTTCCAGAATTTTATTTTGTCATTTAATATTTATTAGATTTAATATTAGTTTTATTAATATTTAAGTATTAAATAGCAAAATTAGTTTTTATTAAGCACTATCTAGTTTTTATATTTTTCCTAGCTCTTATATAATATAAATTATTTTTAGAAAATAGTTTCTTAATTATTACTGTTCATTTTCCATTTTTATCAATTAAATTAGCTTAAATAGTTTTTAATTAGTAATTAAGTAAATAATTAATAAAATAGTGTAATAATAGTTTTTATAAACTTTTTATAATTTTTTAAGCTTCCTGTATTAGTTAATTAGTTTTATAAAATATTTCATAATTTTCTAAGTCATTTTTAGTATTATTAGTAATTTAAATTAGTTAAATTAGTTTAATTAATATAATTAGAAATTAATTAATATTAAATTCAGAAAAAGACAAAAATATTTATTTTCAATTTTTACATTTCTTTTAAGTTATTTTAAAGGTTTAGAAATTAATTTTGCAAATTTTTAGTGTAATCTTGTAATCTTAATCCTTTTTAGATTTGTTATAAATTAGTTTTAATTAACTTTTTAAATAGTTTTAGTAATTAATTAGTATTTAAATAATAAAATAATCAAAAAAAATAATTTTCTTTTTAATTTAATTTTCTTTTCTTTTTAAGTTTGTAAAAATTGCATTTTCACCCCCTGTAGTTTGCATTTGTATATTTCCACTTTTTCAGTACGCATTTAGGTTTTTAGGATTATTTGCATTTTTGTATTTGTTAATACTGTTCTATTACCATTCCAAGCAATCAGTAGTGTAATCAAATCAAAATCTTTATCTGGTTAATATTCCTGAACCACTCATTCCCAAAACGTTTTCAAAATACCATTTCAATCTCGCTGGAACTTAACGACCCGGGGATACACTGTGCTTACACCGGATCATAAATTGATCACTTCCTCCCTCATAGCTTGACTTAGTTGACCAGGCACACTTGGTTGACTTAGTTGACTGTTTTGGAGTAAGTCAGGAAGCCTATTACATCCCTCAATAGAAAAATTCTTATACCTAGGGTGTGCACGGGGCATTTGATATACAAAATTTTCATCCCCGTCTGAAAATGTAATTAACCCTTCCATGAGTTTTTCATCTAATTTGGTTAACCTTTTGAAGGGCTTTCCAAACACAACTTGGGTTAAGTTACTATCAACAAACTCGCCTAGATTCTCCATGACCATAAAGTCAACTAAATAAACCAAGATCCCAACAAACACATGCAATGTTTTAGTTCTAGCAACAATATTATCTCCTTGATACTCTAACTCATTCACCATGATTCTATTATATTCAGCGCGTGAGATTATGTTCATGGGTAAAGACGAGTTAAGGTAAGCATCGAAGCTCCTAAATCCAATCTTACAAGGGAATTGCATGTTAAAGAGGCTCTCTTTTTCAATTTTTGTTCTAGGGTCAACATACTTGAGAGAGTTAGCTCCCTCTTCTCCCTTAGGATCATCTATCACTTCCCCATCCCCTAAGTCCTCATCGAAATCCGACGAATAATAAAAGGGGCCATTTTCATGGTCGGTGTCATGGTCAGATTCGTCCATATCAGAATTGTTGTTAAAGTGATGATCGGGTGACAGATTTGGTGGGTTTTCGTTTTCAGCAATAGGGGGCAGGTTGGGTAGTTGGAAATTCCTACGACGGAAAACACGAATAAAAGGGATCAAACGATCAATATTACTCATGAAGAAGTACTACGAACAAAAGCACAAAGAATAAGATAGACTACAAGAAAACCTAGAAAAATAAAAATAAAAATCTCACTAGAAAGGAGTCTAATGAGTAGACCTAAGTAAAAATAAATTTTCAACCTAAGAAATAACTATTCCCCGGCAGCGGCGTCAAAAACTTGGTGCGTGGGTTTTGCAACCTTCGCAGTAGGTTTTACCTCTCAAGGGATCTTGAGAAGCTTGCAATCCCCACCAGGCAGTGTACCTAACCGATGTAGTATAGTGAAGTGGCAAGTACCGGGGGATTGATCATTCTCTCGGGGAATAGTGTCGTTAGGATTGAAAACTACTCTAATTTAGGTCTAAGGGTTGAGGGATGATTATTTTTGTATTTTTGTATTTTATGAAAGCAAGTAAAATCTCGAGTATTTGGAAGAGTGGGCGGAATTAGTTGCTAATCAACTAACCCAAATATCTACTAATGCAATTAAAATAAAATAACAAGAAAAGTAAATTGGNTTTCATGGTCGGTGTCATGGTCAGATTCGTCCATATCAGAATTGTTGTTAAAGTGATGATCGGGTGACAGATTTGGTGGGTTTTCGTTTTCAGCAATAGGGGGCAGGTTGGGTAGTTGGAAATTCCTACGACGGAAAACACGAATAAAAGGGATCAAACGATCAATATTACTCATGAAGAAGTACTACGAACAAAAGCACAAAGAATAAGATAGACTACAAGAAAACCTAGAAAAATAAAAATAAAAATCTCACTAGAAAGGAGTCTAATGAGTAGACCTAAGTAAAAATAAATTTTCAACCTAAGAAATAACTATTCCCCGGCAGCGGCGTCAAAAACTTGGTGCGTGGGTTTTGCAACCTTCGCAGTAGGTTTTACCTCTCAAGGGATCTTGAGAAGCTTGCAATCCCCACCAGGCAGTGTACCTAACCGATGTAGTATAGTGAAGTGGCAAGTACCGGGGGATTGATCATTCTCTCGGGGAATAGTGTCGTTAGGATTGAAAACTACTCTAATTTAGGTCTAAGGGTTGAGGGATGATTATTTTTGTATTTTTGTATTTTATGAAAGCAAGTAAAATCTCGAGTATTTGGAAGAGTGGGCGGAATTAGTTGCTAATCAACTAACCCAAATATCTACTAATGCAATTAAAATAAAATAAC
This sequence comes from Artemisia annua, assembly GCA_014162995.1. Lineage (NCBI taxonomy): Eukaryota > Viridiplantae > Streptophyta > Magnoliopsida > Asterales > Asteraceae > Artemisia > Artemisia annua. The sequence continues at coordinate 10,915 of LBNU01014402.1, read as the reverse complement.
AAGAAAAGTAAATTGGTTGTGAAACTTATATGGAGAAAAGTTCGTTTACTTAGATTTCCTTACTCCCTAGCTATCTTTTACCGGTTAATTGGTTTGTTACAATTGTGTGGATGACGGGTTGTATTCCTTTAAACTATTCGTAGGGCCGTGTACGATCTTCCCTAACTCTATAAGCTCCTACTTCACTCCTATGTCGAGCCGACTAAAAGCTCCTAACATGGGATCACTAGAATTCACTTATGCATTAAATACAATCATATAATCGTAGTACACATCATGTTTCTTAAGACGTTCAAGCAAGTTACCATATAGGAGGTTAGCCAGTTTTCTTAAGCCTAACATCGACATCACCCACCCACAACAATCAATAACAAACCAACAACAAATAATCAATAGCTAGGTTTCATTAGATCTAAGCAAACACAAGAAAAACCTAGCCTAGCATGTTAGAGTAAAGACAAGCATAAGATATAATCAAGCAACACATAGACATATTAATTGATTTGAAAGGAGACTTATCTTTAATTGAACATGAATGATTCAAGGGTGAAAAACCCCTGAAAAAACAGCAAACCACGACCTAGGGTTTTATCCCTAAAGTTCTCCCAAAAGTTCCACACCTAATGAATGAAAATTAGAAAATTATATATAGATTTTACAACTTGACGGCGTCACGTTTTAGCTCGTGACGCCGTCACCTCGCTGCCAAAACCCTTCTCGGATTGCTCAGATCTACTCTTGACGTCGTCCCTCTTTAAATCTCTCTGGGCCGTCTCTCTTTAAGTTATAACGTGACGGCCTAGGTGAATTTACACGTGACGCCGTCATGTGTAAAAGCCTCAAAATCTTTCTGGCCCGTCTCGTGTAAAAATTATCCAACTCTATGTCAAAGCGTGACGCCGTCACCTCGGAAAGAGTGACGCCGTCAGGTACTGTTTTCAGCATAATTTGAGACTTTGTCGTTTTCTTCACTTTTATGCTCCAAAAACGTCCAAAATACCTTCTTTTCCAGATTTCTTCTCCAAATTACCTAAAATGAGAAAAGGAATGATTTATGGCAATATTTGATCAAATAATTACGAATTAGGGCTTAAATGACCTCCTAAAAGCGTAACACTTTTTGCCTCATCAGCTATTACGCTTGATTTTTGTTTTATTTAATGGTAGATGTGTAATAAAACTGAGAGAAATATTTGTTAGGGCAATTTTAGCGCCAAATTTAAAATTTTTTACAACATATAGGAGTGAAACTTTAGGCATAACAAGCGTCTCATGGATAAGAAATTTTATTACTAGCACAAAAACTGTACCACTCAAAAATTTTATGAATAAGGTAGTGACCATCTGAGTGTTAGATTAATTGACTAACGTGCTAGCGATCTAATGTATGACTTGGTGACCATCCATTATGCAAATAACGCGCCAGCGATCCAAGAAGTGCACTAGTAACCATCCGTTATTTGAAGCGTCAAGGACTCGCGCTAGCGATCTACTAAGTTTATTTAGTATGCTTGTTTGTGTACCGGTAGTATTTAGATTCTAGAACTTGCGTTAGTGACCATCCCAAATCCGCTAGTGAGACTACATTCGTGTAGTTAGATCTACTATATGATAAGAGGCATTAGGATAAACCCTTGTTTTACACCTGTTTATATGATTACATTGACTTCATTGGTCAAGTAATTTTCCCACACCCTTAGCGTTGTACTCATTTTTAGTACACGATACCCCTAGTACACCCCTCAGAGCTTATCTTTTCATTTGTTTACAATCCACCCCAAATGTACACCCAAATCGCCTTAGCCTACCTTGTATGCACTCACCTTTAGTGCATTATGTTGACATAAATAATGCATAAAAACGTTATTTATATTTTTCGATATCTCTACATTTTGATGATCACAAAATGTAAAATCATTAAACGTAAGATTACTACGTAAACAAGTATTAAGCTAGTTTATATCATTTTATCCAACTTAATCACTTAAGGTATGAATAAACAAGTGATTAATACATCTCATGATCAAAGGGGTATTTAATTAATTATTACAAAGTTTATTTAATAATATAAACATATTATATATTTTTGAAAAACATTTTTGGTAATAAAAGAAAATGTTTAAATCATACTAAATATATGAATTCAAATTTTTAACCAAAATCAGTTAGTTTTTCACCAAATAAACTTTCCCCACTAAAAGACAGAAAATCTGGCCGTTACAGCTGGGCGGCCCCCTTAATTTTAAGGGGGCGGGCACGCTCCCCTGTCAGAAATTTTCTCCTATAAATACCACCTCAAACCTGGTATTTTTCTCACCTTTTGCACGAAAATTTTCAGATCTAAATCTCTCTTTTAACATCTCCTAAAACCCTTTGATCATTAGATTATTAATCCTTGTTTCAAGTGATTCAATCCCTTCTCATCCATCCTCATCCAAAGTGCAAAAGAAGAATACTCCTTCAACAACCAAGTTTAAGAAGTATTGTAGACTAGTTGTGTATATTATTTGTGAAGTTGTGTTGGAAGGTGTGGTGTGTACAAGTAGTGTAGAAGTTGTGAAGATTCGTGAGATTGGTTCTAGCTAGGATTAGAACCCGACATCTAGCTTTGTGTCGTTAAGCCGGTGTAAGCGAAAGTTGTGTAAGGTTTCTCCGCCATAAGGGAGTTTGTTGACATAGTGAAGAAAACTCTCGAGTAGGTGACTCGGGGAGTGGAGTAGGAACAAGGAAGGTGACCTTGTAGCCGAACCACTATAAATCCTTGTGTTGTGGTTTGATCTTTCTAACTCTTTTCATTCATTACTTATCTACTTACACTATATTAGCTTGGTTAGTTAGTAAATATATAATTGTTCATATAGTGCAAGTATTGAAATCACATAAACTAGAATCGAAGTTTTTAAAACAAACTTGTTTTTATAAATTTTAAAACGGACGTAAAACTATTCAACCCCCCCTTCTAGTTTTCCACACATTATTGTGACAACATTTGTTTAAACCCTTAGTTAATTGTCTTATTGATTACATGGTTGCTAAGTTGAGTCATATCGTGTACATATTATTTTGGGATGATTGAGATTCATGGGTAAAGTACTAGTGTAATGGAGAATGGGGAAGAACGTCACTTATTACCCCCATATGTGCGTTAATATTTTAAAGTACTCCAAGTTTTTCGATTATATTAATTCGAGTCGCTAGAATAGTTAATTGTAAAGTATGTAAAAGTTCAAGTGTAAGGGGAGAACCGAGGCCCCTATGATGTATGATCGGTTCTGAACCAACAGGTTTATCACGCAAGCTACCCACTTGTGAATGGATAACTGTAATAAAGAATCCCTGAAAGTCTAGAGCACAATGCAATGAAATCCTGGAGAGTACAATGTTTCCCCGGGTTCGTTATGTCCCCAAGAGATGTGATATTCTGAGTAGAACCACTATTCAAATTTTTTTTTGTTTTCTTGTTTTTTCAACTTTTTTTTTTTTTGTTTTTGTCGCATACACTCTTGCCCTTACCATCCCCAAAGATATACATTGATGAGTGTGCAAATACTCATCATTTCTGTCACATTTAAGACTGCAAAAACATCTGAAATCACCACAGAAAATACCACAAAATACATAAGAATAGTCTTTTGGAATTTGTGTTTTATGTGCTTTCAGTACAAAAGGATTGAAAACTGGATGAAAAACAGTCAAGTTTTCATAATTGGCAGTTTCAGTCCTGAACTTTCACAATTGGCAAAACCTAGTCCTGCTGAACTTTCAAGAATTGTCAGAATTAGTCCCTTTAAAGGTTTAAATTGGAATGAAAGAGTTCAGACTTTAGTCCTTGGGAAGTCAAACTTTTCCACAAATAGTCCACTGGATATAAAAGTTTTCACAAATTTGGCCAATTTTTACCCTCAAGTTTCAAAAATGCCAAAATGTAGTCGGGCTGGTTGTTTAAAATGGAACTTTTATCACAAAATACCTTGTACGGTTATTCATGAAAAGTATAATTTGGAACATTTTTGAATAAACCTTTTGAGAAATTTACAAAACAAGATCCCTTCTAAAATCCAAAAAATGATATAATATGGTCTCTTTAAAGTTCTAAATAATGGAAAAAATACATACTTTGGTCTTGCTGGTTGTTATCAAATTATGGCCAAGTTTCGGGTTCCTTGTGAGTTAGTTTTTGGATAATATTGCAATTCATGGACCCTTTAAACTTTGCCAGTTTTTACACTTTTGCGTTCCCTATGTTAGTAAACTATACAAACCACATAAATGGATTCCTTTAACTAATAAACCCAAAATTATGTCTCCCAGCTTTCTATAAATAAAATAACCAACCCAATAACCTTCCTTATCCCTTGGGCCTCAAAAACAAAACCAGCCCAAACACCCCCGTTTTATATAAAAAACGGGGTCAAATGGTTCAAACACCCCCCAAATACCATTCAGCTGTACCCGCGTCCGCTCCCTACATAACACTGTTAAAACCAATACCACCGGTCCACTCTCCCTGGTTTTGCCCTTTCCACTTCTCAGCCTAGCCCATGTATTAACCTGTATTATGTTTTTCGCTGCTTCTCCTTCCTAACTCCGACAACCTCCATGAATTCTTTGAATTGCCTCGAAACTGCTTCCCAAGTTACCTCTTGGTACTTTTTGGCGCCAAAAATGCAAAATCAAAGGCTAGGTATCAATTACAGAGATTCAAGGGTCATAGAATTGATGGAAAGATGATCAGAAAGCAAGTGGAGACCCTCAAAAGTCTATAAAGATGAGGGGTGAAAGCAAAGAAGAAAGGAGGCTATCTAATATACTTATTTTTATTTTTATGTGACTTATGTTTTTTCTATTCCAGGTGTTAAATTAGTTTCGAAGCATTCTTGTTAAGTGTTATCAGTGTACTATAAACTATGCGTTACCAATAATTTCAATTATGTTTCGTGGATGGTATTCACAGTTATGCAAAATCTGATGTGCAAATGATTCATATTCTTGAATGATGTTTTAGTTGATGTTTTGGACTCTTAAGGATCATAGTAAGTTGCCTGCATATATGCTTAGTCTAAGCCTATTAGTGACCTTAAAAACTCCAGTTTAGTAGTAAAAGAAAAATTCATAAAAGAATACAAGAAAAAATAGTTGTAAAATAAAAAATCGATGGAGAATTGCATGATCACAGCTGGAGCAAGGGGGGTATTTTTGGATGCCCTTGGGTTTAGATGCCTCATGGGAGGTATAGCGTTTGTTGAAATTCTGCTTCTTGGTTCTCAGTTTGTTGGCCCTGAATTCCAAGTTGTAAGCCCATATTTCTTGATTTTTGGCATATCTGTTCTTGTTCTTATATTCAATGATGTCTTAATCGTGACTGTTATATTTTTTAACTCAGATATTCAAGATGCAGGATAGTTTAAGGTAAAAAAAGTTGTTAAGTGAATTGAAAAAGTAACTAGATAATAAAAAAATAAATAAGTTTTGTTAGTATTATTAATGAAATATGATACAGATAGCATGATACGTAGTATTTCAATTTTAGCCAGTTAAAATTTTTGACTATATTTTTTGATTTACGCCGCGGCCCTAAAGATGGTTGTCTAATGACTATTAATGTGAATTGTGCTTCAATTGAATTGAATACGTTTAATTGCTGAATGAAAAAATATCATATAACAAAGTTAAAGAAATTACAGTGATATAAGAATCATTTTCACACTGTATCATTAGTCTGTGAATAGTATAAGATTTTAAATTTACACTGACTGACATCTATAGAGAAAATCAATTTCTATATGTTAAATTAAATAATAGAACTGTTTGTGAGTAATTACAACTGAGGAGTAGTAAATGCATAGAAAATGTGAATCTAAGTGTGTTCAGATGTTGACACTATTATCTTGAGGCATTATAAGAATCCATTTTTGTTTATGTTATTAACTTCTCTCTTAAGAAGATGTAAAGTGCCCTAATCCGAATATAGGTCAATGAAGACCATATATAACCTGTGCTTGTTCTTAAGAAGTCAAAAATAACTTTTCAATATCACCAGTGAGTCATATGTCTGTATGAGAT
>LBNU01014401.1:29758-78499 GCA_014162995.1 Artemisia annua | reverse complement strand
ACATCTTTGGTCATATCATACATGTCAATGCCCAAAGAGAGAAAGCTCGATGAAACATCACACCTAAAGAAAGATTCTATGAAACAATCATGAATTTCAACAACAAATTGACAAAAGAGCTAAGGAATGCATAACAACACAGTCAAAGATGATGAGCATGGTCGGACGGACGCGGAATCCATTGAGGAAGAACCAAAGTGACGACGTGGCGGATTACAACATATCTCGTCTTTTCACCATCACAAAGACAAAGAACAAAGAATGATTTGAAATCACTTCTTAATACTTTATCATTTTGGATGACGTCTAAAGCCTATCAATGTCAACATTCCAAAGTTTGAAGGGACAAAAGACGGTTCAAAAGCATACCTCCAAGACGGTCGACATTTTCTATCCTTCAACAATCTTCATGACCGATCCTTAGGGGGAGATTGTTAGGAATTCGATGAGTTTCAACTATTCAGTGCAAGGTCTCGGTCATTTCAGAAATGTAAAGGTTGCTAGAATTATCACTTATTATTTTAATTATTGTTAGATTACTCGTGCTGGTTATTAAACGGAGTCCAATAAGGTGTCCAATGGGCCTTGAAAGCCCACGACATTAAGAAGGTTAGGGAAGGAAGGAGTGTTGCCCTATCCCTCTCCTATAAATACGGACACCATGTATCCATAATTATTTGTTAGGTTAATTTCATATCTTAAGGAAACTCTTGTTCTTTCATCTTTCATATTGAATCCTTAATCAACCAAGTCTATTTTTCATCCCCATCTCATTTCTTTCATTTGAATACTTGTGTTTACTAATATGGTGACCTAACAAATATCAAAAATTATATATTTTGCATAAACATTTAGTTTATTACTCTTTTCAGGTCGAAAAGAATGACGCGAATCATGAAACATGTTCTCAAGGACTTCTAATCTCTATATAGAGTATGGTAGGGGTGCAAATTTTTAGAGAACATGCATGATGAAATGTTTGCTTACAATTTACATTGGCTTTAAGTTGGATATGCAATTAAGCCATTGGCTTATTACTTCTACAAGTCATTTACCAGGAATATTTTTTCCCCACGGTTGCATGGTTTTTTATTTGTTTTATTATTACAATATTATAGCTACTCTTCTTTTACAGAATATCACGTTAGGATGTGTATACTTATTTTTAATTTTGAAATTTTTGTTCAATTTTTTGATTTGATATATAAATTTAGTATTGTAAATGAGTAATTATCATATGTTTGGGTTGTATTTATTATTATTTTGAGGACAAATTAATTTAGGCTGATAATTTGATGCAAGTACGACGTCAACCATATCATGGGAGATGTTTGATATCTTATTGATTGTTTCTCATGATAGTCATATAATGCGCGTTTTCTTTATACCAATTACAAGTTGTACAAGTTTTTGTATATAAGATTATTTCAAATACTTCACATGCATGTAAGATGTCAACATATTATTGGAAGATACGTAGGCACCTAATTGGTTATTTTCATATGAAACCCAAGAAGTAAATCTAAGATATATCAGGGAAGAGTTTACGTAGAAGATTGCATCAAATATCAATTGGATATTAAGTTGTTTTTGAGGAAATGGTAAAAATGTAACTTTTTAGTGTTGTATCAAGTAATAACATGTGTTTTAAACGAATATACGTTATGAAGTGTAATTTAACGAAAAATGAGTTCTGTTGTCTATAAATTAGAGTGTTACGTTTGTTTCATGTTGAATTTTACTATGCTATCGGACAAGTTAAATCTTAAATTATGAAGAACTCCACTTACACGATTAGACTACGAGAAATAATTTGTTAGTCGAGTACCATAGATAGACTAAAAAAATTGACTTTAGTCGAGTAATCCCGATCAAAACTAAGCATATAATACCTAAATACGCATAACCTTTGCAAAACCGACGGTTTTTAATGATGAACAAAATATCAATATTCTTGAACAGTAAAATGGAATATAATTGATCAACCAATAAACATGGCTTCACAAATGTGAACTTTGAAATTTAAACTTCTCTTTGAAAGTTATTGATTATCGAATAAAAAAAAGAAAAAAAAAACATTATATCGATAAAAGGATTAATAATATTAAATGTTTTAAAGAAAAAAATGCGTGAAACGGAGTATATGACATATTAAATCGTGCTTGAGTATTTTATTGTACAACTTGGTACTAGCGTGACGGCCTCTATCAGCCTTATATAAAAAAGTGTACACAAGTTACAAATAATACACGTACTAATCGGCATTTTACTTTCATTATTATTATAAGGTATATCAACGAAATATATTGAAACAATGTCACTACGATTAGATGGAATTGAAACCTGTGTCGTCTCTTTGATTTGTGAAACAATATTTTTGAAAATGCCGATGTTATATTTGCATTCAGTTTAAATACAATGCCAGCTCCTTTTATTCTCTTTGTGCGTTTTGTATATTTGCTACTTTTAAATTTTGTTTAACGATAATGAATTAATTAATGAGTATATCTTATATCTTATAAGAGTTTAGATTTCTTTTTCCCTTTATGAAAAGGTATACACATAATTTATTATTGCAAATACCAATAAAATATGTGTGGCATAAGAAAGAGAAAGTTTGAAAGCCTCGGAAACAAAGAGAATGCATTGGGTGCATCATTATTGTAAGCTCTCATTAGGCGAGCGATATTATCTAAAGATGTTAGTAAACATTGTTAAAGGGGCTAGATCATTCCAAGAAATAAAGACACACGATAAAAGAATATGTGAAACGAAGCCCGTGCATCGCACGGGCCATGCTGTCTCATTTATGCAACAAATTAAACATATGTACCAAAGAAAATAAAACCATATAAATAGAAGGAGGGTTGGAATATCAGATAATTAATAATAAACTGTGATGAAATACAAAACATTAACCCAGCTAATATTGCCAACTACATTAAGTACCATAACGACCAAGTTCAACATTTCATAATTTAACAATCAACATTTAATTTATTAGGGATATCACAAAGTCAATTTTAGCCAATCTTGGACATTACATTCAGCAACATAACCATCTTCAATATCTTCACCATTTGAGATATTGTTACGTGTTGAATTCTGCAACTCTGAAGCCACATTCGTTGCTGGCGGATTTGTTGACAACAACTGTAAACCATTGGTTTTCCGTCTTTTGTATCTAGCTTTGAAATAATGTTGTCTCAACCTTATGGTACTTTCCGCAATTTCTGAATCAGGATCTTCTTCTACCCTTCTCTTTTCTTCTTCCAACCCTGTTAGGATTTCTTAAGTTTTTCGATCAGCTTCTGCATCTACATTCGCAGCCTATAGTGAAAGATAACTTTGTGAGGAACATAAAAAACAAAATGTTAGATTCAATTGAACCCTCACCTGGATAGTGCTAATCAATAATTGTAGACTACTCAGCTTACGATATGGCCAACTGATGAACTCAAATAAGTACATATTATTATCATCATTTATCCTATTTATTTGATTTATTTTATTATATTATATATGAGAATCGGTACTTTAATGTTTACTTTAGTAATTCTCAGGTAAAAACAGGTAAAAGGTGAAACTTGGCAATTTTGGACTAATTATGAAGCAAAAAAAGCGAGATGTCAAAAGTCTACTGAAATCCAGAAGATGCGTCGTATCTCTCACAACTGATACGTCGCAATATCACACTTAGATGAATTCGAAGACCATTGCCTGACTTTGAAGAATGCGCCGCATATAATTCTATCATGCGCCGCATATGAAACTTTGGTCAACGAAGAAGATCAAGCTCGTTCTACTCCAGATACGCCGCATTACACTTATGACATACGGCGTATCACTATCAAGACTTCACTAGATACAATCCAAGATACTGAAGGACATGCGCCGCATAAAGATTCAAGTTACGCCGCATCTGAAGACGGTGTACGAATATTCCAGATTATATTAATCATGGACCCCACGCGAAGTTAAATCAATGCGCCGCATCTACTTACTCAATGCGCCACATCGAACCCTAAGACAGAAACTATAAACACCCCAAGACTTAGACGAATTTTGTGTGCAACATAACCCTAAGGAGCCAAGTTCAGTCGAAGAAGCAACACAAGACACACCTCAAACGAGGATATTAGAGCTGTAAGAAGGTACTGCATGTATTTAATTCATTAAGTAGTTTTGTTTTATTGTAATAGTACACTTTAATTCATCAGGATAGATGGGCATGTGTATGTGACTACGGAAAATCATACACACCTCTTAAAATTGCTTTCACATCAATTAAAGTTTATATGATGATGTCTTTGGTGACTTATATTAGTGCATTGATAACCTCTGTGTCTAGCTGAGCACTGATTGGGTTGTCATACCCCTTCCTTGCCTATTTAACCTGACGTCTTTGGATAAACAGGGTAGTCATAAGTAATCATTAAGGGTTTACCCGCCGATATAATGAGATCCAACGAGAAAGATTTAACTAATATACACTTCATATAAAACTAGCAATAAAACAAGTGACAAGCTACTTAATTATCAGGACAAATCTTCTTACAGTCTCTATTATCTATCTGTGTACGTGTATGCTATTCGCTGATTCGTGCTCATTAGTTTAATTTACTGTTTAATAAAACTAATATGTGCCAGTCTCTCAGGCTGAACCCCCCTTGCGTTAGATTAGGCTGTAAAACTAACTTAGAATATTAAAATACTGATTAGGTTAACTAGATAAATCGTTCCACTCTTAGTGATCGACACTCTACTTACCATTATATTCATGCTGACCGGGTACACTGCTCGTTAAGTGTGTGCGTTATTGATAAGTCGGCTAAATATAAATTTAAAACTTGAGTAGACATTAAAACTGCTAAACCGCAACGACACATCACGCGCATCAAGTTTTTGGCGCCGTTGCCGGGGAGTGAATTGTATTTATTTGTTAATTTGATTAGTAATTTAATTAGATTTTTCTTTTTATTAGGTTTTTAGATTCTAACCACTAACTTGTTGTACATTAGTTAGATTGCATTCATTGTATAATTTGCATATTTTCTGTTTTTGTTTGTTTTTATTTTCTGTAATTTTTATTTTTATTTTTCTTTATTTTGCACTAACTGCTGTCGTTGTATTGTGCTGATACAAACGATACGGCGCATCTGTTTCTCGGATGCGGCATATTGCGTTTTAATTTTATAAATACAACGCGTTTAATAATTCGAGTACGACGCCTCTTTTCCCCAAGATACGGCGTATTCTGTTTTTAATAAGAATTTTTGAAACTTTAATGCCATACGATGCATCTGTCTTTGCAGATACGGCGTATTATATATTTTAATAAAAAACAGTTTTTGAATGAATTAAAAAAAAAAACGACGCATCGATTTTATCGATACGGCGCATTTACTGAATCAAAAATCTTGTATTTGGAACGTAACGAAAATACGGCGCATTAGCTTCTGCTTATGCGGCGCATTTAATTTTTATAAATATAACTGATTTTTAATAATCAACAGATACGGCGCATTCTGATTTAAAAAGCGGCGTATCTATTATCTGAATAAAAGTCTGAGTTTAATTTTAACATAATAAGATACGGCGTATCCTTTCCAGAATACGGCGCATCACCTGCATATATCAGCAACTTTTATTCTTCATATCCTGAGCTAATAAATTTTAATCATCTTTCCTGTCTCCTAGAAATTTTTTACTGCGAAGCCTATTTGTATTGTGTTTCAGGAATCATGATTGATATTTTCCCAAGATNAGAATACGGCGCATCACCTGCATATATCAGCAACTTTTATTCTTCATATCCTGAGCTAATAAATTTTAATCATCTTTCCTGTCTCCTAGAAATTTTTTACTGCGAAGCCTATTTGTATTGTGTTTCAGGAATCATGATTGATATTTTCCCAAGATGGTTCGGAGGATCAAGGATCAAACTAACAATCGATGAGATTGTATGGAAGTTCACCCACGAATGTGATAAGGAGCATCACGAGGTCGAAACTTTTATCAATGAACTGTTGCTGAAAGAACAAAACAATATGATTAGAGAATTGACGATTGAAGGGCACCAATTGTCGAAAGTGATTAAAAGAGTTTTGGTCCAAAGGCACAACTTGAATGGAATAACTACTAGAGGGGGATTAGTATTAAGGATGTTCCAATTAGTGGGAAGAATGTTTGGTTACTTGACAATGGAATTAAGAAAGACATGGAGATTGAAGATCTCCTTAATGGAACAAAATAGGAGCTGAACGTAAGTCTAACTTGAAGACTCTGTAATAAAGACAAGTGCTGACCGGGAGACAACCCGAAATTTTTATCTTATTTTCTGTTTGTGTCGAGTCTGTCAGACCTGCAGAAGATGCGGCGCATCTCCATCATAGGATGAGGCGTATCATCTGCACTGGTCATATCTTTTTATTTTTCTGCATTTTTATTCTTAGAATTTAAAACATTCTGTCAGTTTATTTAATGTGGCGCATCCCTTGTTAAGGATACGACGCATCTTTTATTCTGATTCGTATTAATTCCAGGCTCGATACGGCGCATCCTCTTCCATAGGATGCGGCGTATCGACTGACCTGATGATTTTCAATTTTAATTTTTATGTTTTATTTTCACTAACTACTAATGTATTATGCAAGTTTGAACCTTCTTAACTCAGGTGTGATTATAGTCTTGGTGGTATTATAGATTCCTGCACTTTCTGTGGAAACATCACTCATGAAGCTTAAACGTTCTCATCCACAAGAAAGTTGATTTTTGCTCATAAACGCATAATGGAGGATTATTCCGAGCAAATATCAGGAAAGTTTTTCCGTTCTAATTCTTTTATTTTCCAGTTTTTAACCTTTTACACAAACAACGAGGACGTTGTTTAACTTAAGTGGGGGGATGGAGAATTAGAACGCTTACTTGTCCTAAACTTTTTAAAATATGCTTAAAATACGCTTAATATATCAAAATTTAAATTTTTTTTAGCATGTTTTTGTTTAAGTCTAAATTACATAACCGCACACATAACCTTATTTCTACCAAAAAGTAAAACTTTAGTGTGCCGGTGACTTGTAAACTTTAGAACTTGGCTTGTATACTATTCGAGACCACCATAATGAGTATTATCGATATAATTGGAGTGACTTGTCTAACTTGGTAAATTTCTAGGATTACACCCAAAAAGCCTTTATATGTTATGTGATATTAACTAACTACATTGGTTAGTTAACCCCCGTATAAACCCTTTTGTTTACTCTCACTTTTAGAGTAAGATACCTCTAGAAAAATCCTCAGAGCCATTCCTTTCGTTTCTTAAACCTTTGTTAAAAATGTTTCGTTACACCCTTACACCTTAGCCTACCCTGTAGATTGAAGTCCGTGGTTAGTTACTTTAGGCAAAGTGTGTTTCCTTACATTACCTGTGTTCGCGTGCGTAATTCATTATCTTTGGTTAGGTCGGGAAATTGCACAATGCAATTGGAGTGAAAGTACATATTGTATAATTTTAGTTTATTTTTCGTGTGTTTACTACTTTCACTATTACAGTTATTTCTGAAAGTTATGAAAAGTATGGAAAAATTATCCGAAAAAATCGTGATAGAAAAAGTTGTGAAATTTTACACATATAAGGTAAAAAAATCGAAAAAATAGAAAAGAAAAAGAAAGAGAAGAAGTTGGAAGTTTGTTCAACCAATTTATGTAAGGTTTTGTATTAAGTGGGAGATATCACCACTATTTGTTGTTGTACTATTTTTATGGATTGAATGGGATTTGGCCGTTATGGGAACGCCAACTAAGGATTATTCTTTGTTTAAGATTTTATTGAGTATAATTCGTGTCTACCTAAAGCGTGAGTTACATGAGTCAAAAGCGCGAGTTATTCAATGATATGAGTCTTATTCATGGGATGGTTAGGAAAGTAATTAACCACACTTAGGATTTTAATTTATTTGTTTGTTTATTTTTTATTTTACACCAATTTATATCCTAAATGTTATCCCTACCCAACCGTATTGTTATGTTCGTTGTTAGCTTTCGAGCATCCGGATATAATGATGGCTAAGTAAGAATATTAAATGTATGAGTAAGGTAGTGATCATCCGAGTATTAGATTAATTGACTAACGCGCAAGCGATCTAGTGTGTGACTTGGTGACCATCCGTTATGCAAATAACGCGCCAGCGATCCAATAAGTGCACTAGTGACCATCCGTTAGTTGAAGCGTCGAAGACTCGCGCTAGCGATCTACTAAGTTTATGCATGAGATATTTGAACGAAGCTAGGTTCAACCCTTAAGCCTCAAAACCCTTTTTACCGCTTTAGACTTGTTACTCCTTGGCTTTAGTGGGGGAGATGCGTATACTTGTCAAGCTTATGATAGAATATTCATCACAACTAAGCAACTAAACGATTTAGAATTGTTTTATATTGAAAAATTATTTTGTTTCTACTTCGTTAAGTGTTTGGTTGTGTGATTGTGATAAGACGAATACGTGCATTAATGATAAAAATAAATCCTAATACCTTTTAGGATACATTTTCATAAGATTAAATCTAAGGTTTACTTGGGGACAAGTAAAGTTCAAGTGGGGGGATATTTGATGAACTCAAATAAGTACATATTATTATCATCATTTATCCTATTTATTTGACTTGTTTTACTATATTATATATATGAGAATCGGTACTTTAATGTTTACTTTAGTAATTCTTAGGTAAAAACAGGTAATAGGTGAAACTTGGCGATTTTGGACTAATTATGAAGCAAAACAAGCGAGATGTCAAAAGTCTACTGAAATCCAGAAGATGCGCCGTATCTCTCTCAACTGATACGCCGCAATATCATACTTAGATGAATTCGATGACCATTGCCTGACTTTAAAGAATGCGCCGCATGTAATTCTATCCCGCATATGAAACTTTGGTCAACGAAGAAGATCAAGCTCGTTCTACTCCAGATATGCCGCATTACACTTATGACATACGGCGTATCACTATCAAGACTTCACCAGATACAATCCAAGATACTGAAGGACATGCGCCGCATAAAGATTCAAGTTACGCCGCATCTGAAGTCGGTGTATGAATATTCCAGAATATATTAATCTTGGACCCCACGCGAAGTTAAGTTAATGCGCCGCATCTACTTACTTAATGCGCCACATCGAACCCTAAGACAGAAACTATAAATACCCCAAGACCTAGATGAATTTTGTGTGCAACATAACCCTACGGAGCCGAGTTCAGTTGAAGAAGCAACACAAGACACACCCAAAACAAAGATATTAGAGCTGTAAGAAGGTCATGCATGTATTTAATTCATTAAGTAGTTTTGTTTTATTGTAATAGTACACTTTAATTCATCAGGATAGATGGACATGTGTATGTGACTACGGAAAATCATACACACCTCTTAAAATTGTTTTCCCATCAATTAAAGTTTATATGATGATGTCTTTGGTGACTTATATTAGTGCATTGATAACCTCTGTGTCTAGCTGAGCACTGCTTGGGCTGCCATACTCCTTCCTCGCCTATTTAATCTAACGTCTTTGGATAAATAGGATAGTCATAAGTAATCATTAAGGGTTTACCCGCCGATATAATGAGATCCAACGAGAAAGATTTAACTAATATACACTTCATATAAAACTAGCAATAAAACAAATGACAAGCTACTTAATTATCAGGACAGGTCTTCTTACAATCTCTATTATCTATCTGTGTACGTGTATGCTATTCGCTGATTCGTGCTCATTAGTTTAATTTATTGTTTAATAAAACTAATCTGTGCCAGTCTCTCAAGCTGAACCCCCCTTGCGTTAGATTAGGCTGTAAAACTAACTTAGGACATTAAAATACTGATTAGGTTAACTAGATAAATCGTTCCACTCTTAGTGATCGACACTCTATTTACCATTATATTCATATTGACCGGATACACTGCTCGTTAAGTGTGTGTGTTATTGATAAGTCGGCTAAATATATATTTAAAATTTGAGTAGGCATTAACACTGCTAAACCGCAACGACACATCACGCGCATCACCAACGCTGAATCCCCATTTCTCGACATTGCCTTTTGAAAATAGTTAAACATACATTGGATGCTTTTGCAGCTTTTACTATTGACAAGCAGTAGTATTGGGACACCATTTCCCTATTGAACTCCATAACTTTATTGGATGAATTGACATATAGGATTTAATATGGCTTTTAAAGACATTGGTAACCCAATGAGATTCCATGTATTTTAACAGTTTTTGTAACTGTTAGCTTTCAAGAAACACTATTTATTAGTCATTAAAAAATGGATTATGTATCTGAATTCATGCAGTTAGATGACCCTTTATGTAATATAGGTTGATTGATAATTAGAATGATTTTTTAACAGTTTTTGTAACTGTTAGCTTTCCATAAACACTTTTTATCAGGTATTGAAAATGAATTATGTACATGAATTTATGCAGTTAATGACCCTTTATGTACTTTAGGTCGATCAATAATTGAAATGGTTATATGAGCGAATGAAAATAGGAAATACAACAGGACATTTACAGAATTATAGAAAATTGGATTTCATTAATTAGAGATTTAGTTACACTCCTATCATATGAAATAGTATACAGATATCAACATTTTTGATCATTCATAGGTTGATCTTGTACATTTGATATTACATTTGGTAACCATGCTTAATGAAGAAATCGAAAAAACCATCTTTGCCTTCATGGTCATTTGTCATTAGTAGCACGCATATCTATTTGATCTTGTATAGCAAGTGTCCAAACCACAGTATATTCATCTTGCAAGTACCTGAAATGAAATTTATCACAAAAGAAACAATATTTTGCATGATGGCAAACTGGAATATACCGTCAAACAAACATAAATCAAAGGTAATTTAACGGTTGAGTTTTTTGTCCTCCAAACAACAATAAAAACTGTTAGGAATACATTTTTCATATAGAAGACTCGATCACCCCGAGTATTGCTTAGCATTATGTAGCTCGTAGTATTTATCATATTAGTTAGTACGTAGTTTAGTATTAGTTAGTATTTGTGGAGTCGGGTCGGGTCTTTACCCACTGCCACCTCGATCCACAGCCTAGTAGAGGCACTTAGTATCTTGTAAGTATAAATACCCCTCACCTAGCAAGCGTGAGGATTGGACCTTTCACTACATTCAATCTAATATATTGCACTTTCTCTCACTAGAAAAGGCTCCCATCTTTCTTTCTATCTCTACATAACCAACGAACCAAACCACCATCTTAATCATGTTTGTGACTTAATTTGTATCCTACAATTGGTATCAAGAGCCAAGGTTTCATCTTAGGGCCTTGAATATTCGGATTTGGTGTGGTTTTCTTTGGTTTTTGTTGGTTAGTTTAGTTTACTAGGAAAACATCTTGGTTTGTCCTTGTTTGTGTTATATGAAGTGTTTTGGATGTACTTTAGTGTTTAGTGGTGTTATATTTACGTAGTTCTTCAGTTGGATAGGCTTTATCTTTCGTTAGTTTGAAGATTTGAAGGTTTTTGTGGCGTTTTTCTTGGTAGCGATTACCTCCACGTTTGGTGTTCTTCGTANGTCCTTGTTTGTGTTATATGAAGTGTTTTGGATGTACTTTAGTGTTTAGTGGTGTTATATTTACGTAGTTCTTCAGTTGGATAGGCTTTATCTTTCGTTAGTTTGAAGATTTGAAGGTTTTTGTGGCGTTTTTCTTGGTAGCGATTACCTCCACGTTTGGTGTTCTTCGTAGCGATTAGCTCAGCCTGGGTAGCGATTAGCTCTAGCGTTTAGTGAGATTTTGCTATTTTTAGACAACTGGACAAAATCGCTAGAGAGCGACTGGTTTGGATTTTTGTGGTAGCGATTAGTTCGATGTATCTTTTAGTGGTTAGCGATTAACTAAATTCAGCGATTAGCTTTTTAGCGATTTGCTGTCTTTAGCGATTATCTCATCAAGCGATTAGCCCTCAGCAGCGATTAACTCTTGACTAGCGATTACCTAAATCCAGCGATTAGCTTTTTAGCGATTTGCTGTTTTTAGCGATTACCTCATCCAGCGATTAGCTTTTTAGCGATTGGCTGTTTGTAGCGATTACCTCTATTCTAGCGATTATCCCTATTCTAGCGATTATCTCGATTTCAGCGAGTATCTCTATTTTAGCGATTATCTCTGTTGTAGCGATTATCTCTATTTTTCAACGATTTGCTCTTGTATTGTGGTGGTGTGTAGCGATTAACTCATCAGTGAGATTGTTGTGATTTGTTAACTACTTGTGCTTGGTGAATTGTTGCAACTTAAGTCGTTTCGATTAATCTGAATGTGATTGGACGTTGCGAGTTAACTCTTACGACTTGACTTATCACGATTGGATATTTTGTTACTTGACTTGTCGCGACTTGACACTTAGCACAAATTATGACTCATCTAAGTTCTCATTCTAAGTCTATTTCACATGTTATGTCTTTTCAGTTTCTTCTGTTGACTTTAGTTAAATCCCGGGAAAGAATCGATTTCTCGGTTTAAGTCACAAGAGTTGTAAAATCCCGGTTAAGACTACATCATGACAACTACGGCTTCAACTGATGACATTCAAGCTGTTGGGTCCGATACCCGACCTCCTATGCTCGATAGGACTGATTATGAATCATGGTCTCAACGAATTCGACTTTACTATCAAGGGAAGGAGAATGGGGAAAACATTCTGAAATTGATGAAGGACCGTTTCAAATGGGCACCACTAGAGATGTTATCTCTACCAGTGAAGATGGTACAGTCACATTGGGAATTGACAGACCACGCACTTACAATGATCTTAATGAAGCTGAAAAGAAGAGCTATGAGGCAGATATTCGAGCCTCCAACATTGTGATACAAGGGTTACCCAAGGACGTGTACAAGCTCATTAACTTCAACACAGAAGCCAAAGCTGTTTGGGATAATGTCAAAATGCTGCTAGCTGGTTCGGAACTTACCAAAGAAGATCGTGAGTCGCAGTTGTATGATGAGTTTGAGCACTTCAAGATGAACCCCGGTGAAAACATTACAGACTACTATGTCAGATTCCATAAGCTTGTTAATGACATGAAGATGATCAGAATGACAATGCCTAACATCCAACTCAACTCAAAGTTTGTTAACAACATGTCACCAGAATGGGATCGATTCGTCACAGCTGTGAAGCTCAACAAAGGACTCAGAACCACCAACTATGAACAGCTCTATGCTTACTTGCAACAACATGAGAAGCATGCAATGTATGATCGTCAGTTGAGAGAGAAGCTCAATCCTACGACGAATGACCCTCTTGCACTCATCTCAAGTGTTCATGCACTCAACCAAAACCCCCTTGATCAAATCAGTCACCCATCTACACAAGCAACTCAGAATCATTCACCTGTTGGTCAGTCATCTGTTCAATCAGCAACAAGCATCAAATCAACTCAACCTGATTCAGGGTATTCTCACACTGATATGAAGATTGACAATCTCACCAACCAAGTGTCATTGCTTGTTTAACAATTCAGAGCAACACTACCTCAAACCAACAACCAACTCAGAACCTCATCTAACCCTTGTAACATGGCTGTGGTGGAAGATGGACGCGTTGTCGTTCAAGGAAGGCAAAATGTCAACCAAAGGAATGGAGGCCGGGATTATGCTCAGTATAGAATGGGGAATGCTAATCAGGGACAGGGAAGACAACCCAAATGTTATAACTGTGGTGGGTTAGGTCACACTGCAAGGAACTGCACTCAACCGAAACGTCCTCAGAACTCTGACTACTTCAAGGATAAGATGTTACTGATGCAAGCACAAGAAATGGAGTACCATTGGATGAGGAGCAGCTGCTGTTTCTTGCAGGAGATGAAGGGAACACATTTGATGCCGATGTGGATGATCAACTAGTTCAGGACTTAGCTCTCAACGATCCAAACATCTTCCAGGCCGAAGATTGTGATGCTTTCGATTCTGACGTTGATGATGAACCCACTGCACAAACCATCTTCATGGCCAATCTATCGTCTGCAGTCACATCACCGCAACAATCTGGTTCCCCCAACTCATCCATCATATCTGAGGTACTAAAGTTGTATGAAACATACGAAAAGTGTGATGAACCGAAGATTCTCAATGAAATACATCAAACTAATGTTGTCACGCCAGATGATGTTGAATTGGAAAGCAGTAATGTTACCCCAATACAATAACATGTGGATCACAACAAAGAATCTGATGTACCTTGTCGAGCATCTTTCGTTGTATGTGATGATAATGTGACGCATGAACAAAGGATTCATAACAAAGTAAAACAAACAAATGTTGTGGAATCAAATACTACTGATATGGGAAATAGCAATGTTATCCCATATGAACAATATGTAAGACACAACGTCGAGTCTGTGGTACCAAGTGATGAATCCTCTGTTGATAAAAATGTGTGTGAATTGGATGAATACACTGCTGTTGTGCCTGATGATACCTTGACTACTAGGATTATTATTCTCAAAGATCAGGTGAATATTTATCAACAACGTGCATGATTTGAGTTAACCGAACGTGAGCAGAAAATGGATTGGCAAATGTGTACATATATAACCGAAAGAAAGTTAAAGGAAGAAGCTTTAAGAATGGAGATAAAATCTTTACAAAGTCAAATTGATCAAACTGTTAAACAAAAACAGGAGATTCAGGAAAGTGTAACCGCACTAAAACTTGATTTTCAATGTAAAGAAACTAAACTCTTAAATGATTTTTCCAATCTTAAAGCGTTAAAGAACAAGCTTGAAAAAAAGTTGTACACACAAGGCCAAACCATTCAAACTGCCCAAATGATGCATAAGCATATTAAGTTGCGAGATGAACATAGCAATAAGGATTTAGGAGTGCTCAAAACTAATTTTCTTAGGAGCATTAGTGCTACTCAACCTGCTTATATGATGCTAATGTGACGCTTATGCCTAATCATGCCCCCTTGATGTGCCTAATACTGAGGAGATTGATGAGACAGAATCAGTCAATAGAGAAAGATTAGAGGATAAAATGAAGGATCCCAAGTGTATTAAAAAACTTGTCAACATCAAACCTCATAATTACTATGAACATAATCGATTAACTGTTTTTGTACCCCAAACTAAGTTAACACCAGAACAGATATTTTGGCCTTTAGACGTTGAGAAAATGAAAGCTGAAAAACTTAAGGCCATAACTCCTCAAAGGTTTGCTACTCCAACGGTGTATCCTCCTAATACACCGATGCACCTAGTTCAGTTAGCTCTTCCCACACAATGTAAAACTCTTATTAACATCTACGTTCTTTGTCAAATGTTTGCTGATTTTTATAAAACATGTAAAAAGTGAATTACACCAACGGGAATTACTGAGGGTGAAAGGGGTTTTGAATTAAGAAAAGAGTGTTACTTAACTGAAGTCATTCCATTTTTTAAACTTATCAAAGAACACTTTGAGGGCATGCAAATGTCCCTTGAATCTGAAGTAAAAGAAATGAAAGATGTGTTTAAAAATTTGGAACATGAGGGAAAACAAATTGCTATAGACCTTCAACATAGTGAAATTGTGAGGAAGAATGCTCTTATCATGAATGATGCTTTGATTGCTAAATGCATTGCACAAGATGTGTTTTATACTGCTACTGATTCTTCATTAACTGCGTGTCAATTTCATGAAATGTCTGGTGCTTTAAATGTTTTCCAGAATCGTGTTGTTAAGTTTGAGGGGGAGAATTTAAAATTGCAAGAAAAAATTCAAAACGATGATCATGATAACATGGTCAGGCATTTTTCGAAACTAGAAGTTGATAATCTTAATCTGCAATTAAAATATCAACATTTAGAAGAAAGGATTAAAATTACATATGCCAAGACATCCTCGGATGCTCCTGAATTTGATGCATATTTTGAATTAGCCAAACGGGATGAAAAAATTCAAGCTCACACTAACACGATTTAAAAATTGAGGGCCCAAATTGCCCAACTGAAGTCTAATGATGTGATTGAATCCCAAAAACCGCCGTCGACAGATTCTCAGAATTTTCAATTTCAAAACATTATCAACCATCTCAAACATGAAAATGATTGTTTTCAAGCTGAAAATTCAACGGTCAAACAACATTACAAAGAGTTATATGATTCGATTAAGATCACTCGTGTCAAAACCAATGAAAAAATAAATTCTTTGTTAATGGAAATTGAGAATCTAAAGACTCAGGTGAAAGGGAAAATGCCTGCTGTGGCATGTGGTAATGTTTTCTCCAAGGTCTGTAAATGTAAAAATTATGCATGTGATGTCGTGAACATTCCGCTTCCCTTTAGGAATAATGATTTAGTCCACAGTGATTATCTTAGACATCTTAAGGATTGCCTTGACATGCTTCGTGAGACCATTGAAGAGGGTAGAATGATGAGACCTGCTGATAACATCATCTCAGATGCATGTTTCCTCACCAATAGATCACAAGAACTCCTAGAATATGCCATTGGTACATGTCCTAAAGGCCTTAGCATGCGAGATAAGCTTAATGCATTTTCCTCTAAGATTAAGAACAAGCATGTTACCTTTGATGTGCCCTTGACAACTTCTGAACGTAACACACCACTTACTAGAAAACAAACACCAGTGTAACAATCTAATGTTCCCGTCATTAATTCTACAGGAGTAAACATTGACACTAAATGTTAGGTCACCATATTGTTAACACAAGTATAGATTTGATAGAAATGAGATGAGAAATAGAGTTTGGTTGATTAGATCAAATATGAAGAATAAAAGTGCAAGAGTTTCCTTATGATATTGAAATAACCAACAAGAGTAAGCATTACATAGATGTCCTATTTATAGGTGAAGAGCTAGGGCAACACTCCCTTCTCTTCCCTTCTCTAATTCGTATGGGCTTTAGGCCCATTGGACGAGTAAAGGGCTTACCCTTAAACATAACATGATTAAATAACTTAGCAACCTATTACAAATGATGAAATAACCGAGACTTGATGAAACGTTGATAAACTTAGGTTCTAACAATCTCCCCCTAAGGATCGGTTGTTGAAGAAGTGATGTTAGTCACGGTCATTTGAGGTTGCTTGACGTCTTCTGTCTTTGCACTTTAGTTGTAGCATTCATAGCTTTGGACGTCTTCAAAAATGATTATGTAGAAATGATTCATCGTTCTTAGTTCTTAACAATCTCCCCCAGATAGAATGGGTGTTCATTGTTCTTTGTTGTTGATGAGATAGTGATCAATCTGATGTGGTAATCTGCCATTCGTCACATTCTTTGACTCCAGTGGATCTGCATCATTCCGACATGCTCATACATCTTTGATGGTTGAAACTTTCATAAGTGAGGAGCTCTCTTTTCATATGTGAAGATTCTTTGTGTAGACGTAGAATCCTTCTTTAGACGGTGTGTTGCTTAAGATCGTTTGTCTTTATCACTTTGTAGATTCTTTTGACATGGAATCTATCTTTGACATTCATGTTGCTTCGATCTTTCATGAGAGCTTTCATTTTGTTGAGATGTAAGTATGAGCATGTGGAAGCCGGTGTTCAGGATGGTTGTTGTACCTGAAATGAAACAGTTAGCAATAAAACATCCGGTACTTACAGGTTTGGAGTTAGAATTCGTCAACAGCATAGTGTGAAGACTCCTTCTAATCCTTACCAAGGCCGTTCCTAATCGGATACCCCCTAGAGGGCTTACACAGACATGCATACGCACACCCACGATTAGGTGAGTCGCTGGAGATCACCCCACGACTGTAGACCGTTTGAAACCATCGAACACACTAAGCGTAATCCACAAGGAATCACCGAAGTGACCTGCTGTCAGGGCTGTTTGATGTTGACCCTGGCAGGATTTCCGTTCAATCATTCGAGAAATACCTAAGTAAATCCCTCATAAACGTTCAAGGCAGATTGCTAAGATCTGCGAAGGACTCGATAATTTACACTTAGTGTCCAATGATGCAAGACACTTAGTGTAGAAGATTTTTGTGTTCCTAAGAGATCTTTTATGTTATCTCGTGGCTCTAGACTCGATAAGTGCACATTTGGTTTCCTATGCGGAGGCATGGAGCAGAGGGCCTCCTGTTTCAATATCAACCATCTCTAATAGACGATCGATAGATTACACTGGTTCCCCGTGAGAATGAAACAAACATCTTTTGAGAGATGCCTGAGTGGCTAAGAAGGTTTAGGTGCATTGCGTCACTGGGTCCATGACGTCTTTTATCTTCAATACCGGTGTCGCCTTAGCAACGACCAGTAGCATATGAATTGAACCCGGTGTCTGACCTATGGTTGATAAAATGGAGGGCTATTTCTTTTCACCCTTTTCATTCATTTTCTTTTTAATTCTTCAACCCCTTCTTTCTCCTTTCATTCTTTTCTCCTTTTGTTATATCATACCTAAGGACTTCTAATTTCTAACTATTGGTGATGTCCTTGGGTAGATCCCTCCGGTTTAGGCGGATCATAGGACGGTTTTTCCTATCCTTAGTCACCTTGTAACTCCATAACTATCCTATTGATGCCTTTAAACCAAATCATTGAAAATCTCTCAAAGTGTGTAAGAGTGTAAAACTTTTTGTTAACACTTTGAGGTTTTGGATTTTATATGAAATACTCCCCCTCAACATATGCTCATGATTATTTTCAGAAATTTGCATATGTGGAAAGAGTTGGCACTTTTTGAATTGATCCACTCTTAATAGTCATGTACCCGAGGGACACGTTTACGTTGCTTAGTTAAAGGGATGCATTATCAGCTTTTAGGTGATAACTA
The DNA here is from genome assembly GCA_014162995.1 of Artemisia annua. Taxonomy (NCBI): domain Eukaryota; kingdom Viridiplantae; phylum Streptophyta; class Magnoliopsida; order Asterales; family Asteraceae; genus Artemisia; species Artemisia annua. The sequence continues at coordinate 59,682 of LBNU01014401.1, read as the reverse complement.
GCCCTAATAACTAACTTGATGTTGTTAACATTCCTAAAAGGAAGTTAGACCCGTCAAAGTAAACAACTAGAAAGAGTTTCTCGAAACGGTACTTTCTAATCGGATAAATCCTTTCGAATTCAGACATTTGTTGTTTCGTCAATTCGTGGGTCAATTCTGAGTCGAGCTCGTACGAGATAAGACTTTTTGACATCATATTTTAATCACTTTCTTTTTCTCCCCCTCAAAAATAGCATATCAAATGTTGTTTTTGTAAACGGTTTTGATTAAAATATGCCTTTTTGAGTCTTATGGGGAGAGATCAACAAGATTTGAAGATTTAAGAACGATGTTTTGATTCAAGTACTCCCCCTCAACAAGTGATTACTTATTGAGGTGTAATACTTGTCTTTTGAGCAGATTTGAAAAATACTGAAAGGTTTGATTAAATCTACTCAAAAGTAAGAAGCTTTCGCTCCTTATATTAGGATTGTGGCACTGATGCGTACCACAGGGTCCTTTCATTACAAAGTGCGGGTTGTACACTGTTATGTGTGCACAAGCCTTAGTAATTACAAATCAAACAATATTATAAATATATTGAAATATTTGTACCAGAAGTATGGGAGCTGAGCTAAGCATCGAAGACTGTGAACTTTGGATCAGGTCGGCGAAATGTCAAGACCGGAAATGATGGTCGAACACCGATATAGCTTTCCAACCTTCTGATCTGTTGTCGTCGATATAGCCTTTCTTCAATCGTATGGACAAAGTTTCTGATCATTCTGCGTCCATTAGCTTTCCACCTAGTTGGTCTTCCCTCTTTCAGCCTCTTCTTTTCATCCTCCAACCTTTCTGCTAACCCATCACGAACTCGTTGAAGTGTGACATCACAAAACTTCTGAATCTCATCGAACCTCATGAAACGAAGCTGATGCTTGCTGTTGAGGTAGATGACTCCAAATGCCGGTTGTTGCACGAGAGAGTATTGTGACATCCCGGTAATTTCAGGAATCATGAGTTGTGGTTGAGTAAGGTTGATGGTGTTCTGATAACTTTCCACTCCCAGCTGAAGATCTTCCACTCTTTCTTGAACAATTAATCGTCTGATGTGAAGTAGGAGAGATGCGATGAAGTTGTACTGTGTGTCTTGTTCAAAGTTGAGCAGCTTTCCTTGAACTTTTAGTAGATACATATCTTCAATGTCATTCAGGTTCAAATCTGGGAAGTCTGCTTCACAAAACTTGTACTTCTTCTCGTCTGTTCTCTTGACGACGATTTCTTTCAAGAAGGCGTAGTTGAATTTCTTTTCTTCCACGATCTCCAGTATGGCAACGATACGAAGCGGTTGCTTCACATTCTCACTGGACTTGAGATGTAGTCTGTGGGTGTAGCCAAGCTTTCGTTTTTCCGGCCAGTGTTGAATACCGAGAAGAGCGTCCCTGTTGTATTGGACAACTGATTTGCAGTAGATTGGTGCGTGCTCTTCAATGTCTGGTAATTCATATCGGGCGGCTGGAATTGAAAGTGTGAGTGAGGATGCATATCGTTCCTTGGAGGTCTCGTGTGCATGCTGAAGGTATTGGAAGTCGTTGTTGAAGAAGCGTCGGTAGGGGATCTTAGGTTTTTCTGGAAACCCAAGTAGAGGTAGTGGTTTTGTCCAGTCCGTGAAGTAAGGTTTCTTCGTTTCAGTATCGACATTCGATTCAGGGTTAAGCCAGTCGAACGAGCCAGATAAAGCATAGGCTATGTTCTCCATGTAGTAGTCGAGTTCTACCTTGTTCCCGGATCTCTTTTTGAGAAAGTCCATTGCTTCACGATTAATCCGCTTTAGTTCAGTCTTTGACAACCTTTCAACTTGTAAACCTGACATAATACTCTGAGTCATCTGCAAAGTATTACCCGGTAATGGTTCGTCGGTCTCAAGCGGTGGTTGTGCTTTGATCATTGTTGTCAGCCAATCAGAGTCACGAGCTTCGTCCACGTCTAGCCATGAGAATTGAGTAGTCTTTTTCTTCTGCTTCTTTGACTTTGAGGACTTCTTCTTCTCTTTTGGAGACGATGGACCGGTTTGAAATTCAGGAATTTCTGATTCGGGTATTGCTGTTTCTGGTTCTTCCTGAGTGTCAAACGGTTGAAGCATGAATGGTGCCTCTGATTGTATCGGTCCGGAGCCGGATGCAGGAGCTCTTTGTTTGGAAGGAGGAGCCTTAGAAGTCTTGTGGGGCTGTTGTGATGAAGATGGTGCTTCTGACTTCTTTGACTTCTTGCTTTTCGGATCTGAGTTAGGATCATCATCTTTCCTTTATCGTTTGTGTTTACCGACAGCTTCCTTGCAAGATTCTTTTGAGGCAATGGCTTGAAGTGCCTCGAACATCGTTGATTCTTCAGGTGTTTTATCCTCCTTGTTTCTGAGCTTGACAGCTAACAGGGTTTGCAGTTGTTCAGTAGATAGGTCTTCCGGTGGTGGAGGATCCCTGTTTGTGCGAAGGTAGAATGGAGTTGACTCAAGCATTCTTTCAATGTTGTGCTTGATCCTGGTATTCAATTTAGAACGAATCGGCTCAATAAGCGCAGACACAGCCGGTTCAGTTATTGCAGCGAGATTGTCGTTGAGATATTCTGTTGTGTACTCCTTGATCATCCCGTCCATGTCGGCATGTAGAACTTTGTCGACAAGTGCACTCGCATCCTGAAGATATTTGACTTGTGAAGTCAAAGTTTTGACCTGTTGTGAGAGCAATTGTACTTGGTCATTAAGATCTCCAGTTGGCTGTTGTGTCTCCTTCTTTTTCTTCTTTGCCAAATCAAGAGCTTTCTTGATCCGCTTTGATGCTGTCAAAGCTTCTTTGCCTCCCTTCTTCTTCTTGTTTGATTTGCCTTTGGATGTTTTCTTTGCTGGTGGTGGTGATGAGTGATGTGATGATGATGATGAAGATGATTTGTGCTCGGGTTCTGATGGAGGAGGTGAGGAATCGCTTGGAGGTGTTCCTTTTGGAGTCGGGGGATTCTTTGAAGATGAGTGCGGAGGACTGTTGATATATTGATCAGTGTCAATGAGGTCTTCGTCTTGATCGAGTCCACGAAGCAGTCTATCCGTCTCTTCCTTAGCTTTCCTCTTGATTTCCTCGTCTCTCTGAACTTTAGCAATGAATTCGGGTGTGATGTACTCTGTCTGCTCTTGCTCTTCCTCTGTAGCTTCTTCCATGACGATGTTCCCTTCAGTGTCACGTTGTTCGTTTTCGGTCTGAGGAACTATAGTGCTACTTGAGCCAGCCTCATGTCCTGGAAGATTTGTCGGTGTTTGATGAGGTTGTGGATGTTGGAGATTGAGTAGTACAGCTGCCCTGAATTCTTTCTCTTCCTGCTTCTTTTCAGCCCTGGTGTCGACAATGATACTCTTCAGTTTACGTTTGTCAACCAGTGGCTCTGCAGTAGGTTCATCTTCTGCTTCTTCATCACGAGCAGCATCACTTGGTTCATTGATGGTAATTCCCGTGCCTTTTCTTTGTTCTTGCTCAGCAGTTTCCTTGCTTAATTGTTTAGTCAGTTCAAGCCCTGGAAACTCTTCTTCTTCATCAAGTTGTTCTTCTTGGTCATCTGGAGCCTTTGACCTTCTTACATAGTCTGCTTCGTCATCAGATTCGGAGCCGAACTCAGAGTCGGTTTCCGTTTCAGATGATGAAGCTGACGGTTCATCCTGAGGAATCTGCTTAGGTGCAGCTTTCCTTCTTGGTCTGGTGGGTGGCTTTTGAGCAGGCTTTGGTTGTTGGGAGGTTGTAGTACTGCTCGTGCTACCGGACTTGCCACCCCTCTTGCTTCGGGTTCGGACAATAGTTGCTGGTTCATCTTCTTTCTCATTGAAGCCAACTCTCCCAGCCTTGAATGCTTTATCATAGATTTTGAAGTTCTGAGTTTTTCTGATTTCGTCATCCAAGAAATGATCTGGGATTCTCATGCCTTTGGTTCTTGGAATGAACCTGATGGACTTGACAAAGGAAATCTTTGGGTCTTCATTAAATATGTCTTTCGGTTCTGTCCTGTCGTGCATCCTCTTGATGAAGTCAGGGGTTTTCTCACAGAAGTATGCTATGAGTAGTTTGGTGAACCTAATGAACGGGATCACGGTCCTGTCACGATCAGTATGAATGTGATGGAGCATGTCGCTCATTATTGGTGCAGCAAAGTTAATCGGTGTCATGGTCATCATTCCCCAGAATACTTGCATGTGTTCTACCCTTGGATGCTCATGACCACTCCTTCTTCCTGAGATGGATCTGACAATCAGCATGTAGAAAGTTCTCCATGGTTGCGGCAGATATTTGACATTGAATTTTGAGAGAAGTGTGAGTGATTCATTATCAGGAATATCGTATCCAAGATCAATGAAGTAGTCAAGGATTTCCAGTTCAGTCAGCATCGGATGATATTCGTTGTAAGTTGGTAACATGAGAGCTTCACGAAGAGTATCATAATCAATGGTGTATTGTTGACGGTCCAGCATGACGGTAAAGGATTTGTCGTCCAAATTGGCCTTAGCAGTGTGCCAGAACTGATGGATGTAGAAGATTGGTACATATGTGGATTTGGTGAGCAATGGCTTGCATGGATGAGCCAGAAGAATGTTCTTGACAATATTGCATGTGTCATCAGGTATACTAAGTTTGTTGAAGTCGATGCGAAGATTGTTCTGATCTATGCCTACATTGTAGTCAGCAGGGAGGACTTCTCCTAGTGCAAGTAGTGGGAGGTTCTGTTGTTGTGGAACTGATTCAGAGTGTTGAGCCATTTGTGTTCTGAAAGTGTCATGTCATGAAATCAAACATCCAGATACGTTAGTTATTAGTCCGAGTTCACGTTTGATATTTAAAGACATATATGTTGCAATCATGGTCCAGTTAATTAATATGTGACTAATGATGGTGTTGTTATTTAACATGAAACTTAGATGATATATCATTTAATGCACATAAGTCTTTTGGTAACATGTATAATAACACACTACAATCACAAGTTAAACAACATTCACACAATACACATATTCATGAGGATTTATTCAATATACAAGTTTTCAAAAAAAATTACAATCACTTGAATACTCAAAAAATATGTGATTCATGATCTCGAAAATATGACCAACAATGTTCTCGAAAACTGTCACTAACGAAGATCTCGATAACTTTTGTGCAAGAAAGATCTCGATAAATTCCATAGGAAAGATCTCGATAAATTTAACGTTCAAAAGTTCTCGATAATTCTTAGCAAAAGTTCTCGATAACTTCATTTCATATGTTCTCGATAACTTATGAAAGATCTCGATAATTTGAAACTCTTAGGATCTCGATAATTTTATTGAGAGATTTCGAAAAGTTTTTAGAGAGTTCTCGATAACAGTTGTCAAGGAGAGATCTCGAAAACTTTAAGAAAGATCTCGATAAAATTATCAAGAAAGATCTCGATAGATTTTTCTCGAAAAATTTTCTCGAAAAAGTTCTTATACAAGAATTTTTCGAAATCATTGAAGTCGTACATTTTTCTGTGAAATCTTTGAATCTTTTGAATGAAACATGTATATTGAATGATAAACATCAGTTAGAATCACAATTAGGCACATTCATGAAGATCTCGAAAAATAACGAGAGCAAAATTATCTAGAACTTTGTTAAAGAGAATTCATGTAGTAAAGCCATTGAAATACATCAATTAATACATATGAGAACACATTCAAGCAGTTTAATTAGACTCAATATCATCACAATGAAAAGCCCTAATTCGAACAAGAACCCTAATTATCTAGAACATGCAATCTGTTGAAATGGAGCAATTAACAAGCACATACATGTAATAAACACATAAACAAACAAATCCCACCAATAATATATACAAACACATCACCCAATATCAAAGACCCAATTCAACATAAACCCTAATTTTTGAAATTAATCTAAATATGTTAACTGTTAGGATTAGACGATAGGGATATGAAGATAATGCGTTTAACATCAAAAGCCCTATGATTACACGGTCTAAAACAACTTAACATGCAAGATTCATAATTTTCGAGAACCCTAGTTCTAAGGATCATGATTATAAGAAATCTAGCCATCAAAATTATAATTGGTTGAAAACCGTTTATTAAAATGGACTAAAGATCATTAATTCACTTACTTTTTGATGATCAAGAACACGGATTTGTTGTTTGAATTCGAGCCGTGAGATAGAAAAGGGGGGTTTGTTTTTGCCTTTTTGTTTTTGTAAAAAATAAAAACGAGGGGGGGTGTTTGTTTTGTTAAGGTTTTTGAAACTTTATAGCAACTTGGCAAATTTAGTCCCTAGACTTACAAACTAACCATATAACAAGTCCTAATGCATATATTTAACGGTTAATGGTAACGACAGTTAATGGTAAGGACATATAAGGCAAACAAAGAAGTAAAAGTGAAGAAAGAAATGATACGAGATAACCTTTGACGATCCACCATTGCAAAATAACATCATAACTACAAGAAATATGCAAGTACACATGTTTGCACAAGATTTTGAAATTTTGAAGAACATTTTCTCCCCCTCAACACTTGGTGTGAAAATTTTGAAATTTTTGATAAACCAAAGTGTTGACGAAGATGGTGTACATGCATATGAAAAACAAGACAAAATAAAATAAAATAAAGGTAAATAAAATGTAACATCTTTTTGGAATTTTTTGAAGATTTTTTGATTTTGTATTTTGTTTTTGATAAATATTTACAAAGATAGTTTTGGTATTTGACTCGGTTAATTATTTTCAAGAAAAGATTTGAGATCATCTGGAGTCAAACACCGCATACCAATCCGGTGAACTAGTTCAGTAAACCTTCCCGGGGGTAGTGGTTTTGTGAACAAGTCTGCCAGTTGGTATTCTGTACCCACAAAATATAACTCAATTGTACCCTTTTCAACATGCTCCTTGATGAAGTGATAACGGAGATCAATGTGCTTAGACTTTGAATGCAGAACCGTGTTGCACGAAATCGCTATCGCACTTTTCGAGTCACAGTACATCGGAATCTTGTTGAATAAGTAACCGTAGTCCATTAGTTGTGTACGCATCCAAATGACTTGTGCACAGCAGGCAGACATGGCAACATATTCAGCTTCTGTTGACGATAGTGATGTGCAATCCTGCTTCTTTGATTGCCAAGACACGAGTTTATCTCCTAGAAACTGCAAACCACCAGAAGTACTTTTGCGTGTATCCATACACCCTGCATGATCAGCGTCTGAAAAAGCTATTAGTTCAAAACCGGAATCCTTCGGATACCAGATCCCCAAATTAATGGTTCCCTTTACGTATCGAAGGATTCTCTTAGCCTCATTGAGGTGACGTTCAGTTGGACTGGACTGATAGCGAGAGCACATAAATACAGCAAATACAATATCCGGTCTACTAGCGGTGAGATACATCAGTGACCCAATAATACTTCGGTACTTTGTGGGGTCAACTGGTTTCCCATTTGGATCCGCATCTAACTTAGTTGTGTTAGCCATAGGAGTATTGTAAGTATCACAACTGGTCATTCCATGTTTCTTAATTATCTCAAGAGCGTATTTGGACTGATTTAGGAAAATTCCACGGGGAGACTGATGAACTTGTAGTCCCAAAAAGAACGTAAGTTCACCCATCATTGACATTTCAAAATTTTGTTTCATTAATCTGGCAAAAGCGTTTGAGTACTTTTTGTTTGTAGAGCCAAAAATAATGTCATCGACATATATTTGCACAATTAAAATATCTTCCCCGTGTTTTTGAATAAACAAAGTTGGATCTAGTAAACCTTTAGTAAAAGAATTAGCAAGCAAGAAAGCAGTAAGTTTATCATACCACGCCCTGGGGGCTTGTTTGAGACCATAGAGAGCCTTCTTAAGTCGGTAGACATGATTTGGGTGCTCTGGGTCGACAAATCCCTCTGGCTGACTAACGTATACCTCCTCACGTAGTTGACCGTTCAGAAATGCAGTTTTCACATCCATTTGATAAACGACCATGTTTTTGTGAGCAGCGTATGCTAAAAATATTCGAACAGCTTCGAGTCTAGCCACTGGTGCAAAAGATTCCTCAAAGTCAATTCCTTCCTCTTGAGTATATCCTTTAGCTACCAAACGTGATTTGTTACGAATAACATTGCCTTCTGCGTCCAACTTGTTTTTCCAAATCCATTTTAGCCCAATGACATAAAATCCATCCGGTCGTTCAACTAATTCCCAAACTTCAAGACGTTTGAATTGGTTGAATTCCTCTTGCATTGATTCAATCCAGTTGTCGTAAGTGAGAGCTTCTTTAATATTTTTCGGTTCTTCATGACTAACTGTTAGAGCATAAATGCAATGTTCGGCATCGGAGTGAAGTTTTTGTCTAGTCATAACTGGAGCTGTTGGATGACCAATAATGTTGACAATTAGATGGTCACGAGTCCAATGATGTGTTGAAGGGTGAGGGTTATGAAACTGCTGCATATTAGTTGGTTCCAAGTTGCGTGTTGACGACTCAGCAATATCAGAAAGGTTCGGAGTCGGAGCAAACGGATTGAAGAACGCATTTGGATCATAATTTGCAGGTTTGGGTACTTGTTGTTGGTTCAGATCTTCAGGTGGGTTGTCAGTGTTGGAAGCGGTTTGTTCTTCTATTGTTGGTGATTCAGTCGGGGGTGCATCGGGTATTACTATTGTAGTTGTAGTAACCGTTGTATCAGGTACTTGAATATTATCAGGTTGAGCAGCGGAACTAGTGGATACATCTGGTGCACGTTTCTCAAATGAATCATCGAACAAAGGAGAAAACAATGTTTCCAATTCTCGACGAGTTAGTGACAACGGTTCAGCTGAAGAATCTGGAAAGTTTAGACGGTTGGTTGAGGGTCCTAAGCTGTTTTGCTCAGAAACCATTTCTGTGAGCTCATCGAAATTAGCATGGATAGTCTCCTGAATCTCTCTAGTACGACGGTTGTAGATTCTAAAACCTTTGGAGTTTTCACAATATCCAATGAAGATACCGATGTCAGCTTTTGTCTTAAGCTTTCCAAGATCATCACGATCATTATTCGGATAACAAAGAGATCCAAATACATGAAAGTGTTGTATGTTGGGCTTTCGTTTGTGAACAATTTCATACGGTGTGACTTTGTGACGTTTATTTATCATACAACGATTTTGGGTGTAACATGCGGTAGAGACGGCTTCTGCCCAAAGATAATCTGGTAATTGAGCATTAATGAGCATCGTTCGTGCGGCTTCCACTAACGTCCTGTTGCGTATTTCGACCACTCCATTTTGTTCGGGAGTCCGTGCAATTGATGTTTGATGTTCAATTCCAACTTTCTCAAAGTATGCACGAAGAGTTTGATTCTTGAATTCAGTTCCATTATCTGTTCTTACAATTCTTACTGTGTTGCGAAGTTGAACCTGAATTTTCATGAGAAAGGTGATTATCGTTGATGGAGCTTGATCTTTGCTTCGGAGAAAGTAGACCCAAGTCCATTTGGAGAAGTCATCGACTATCACAAGTATGTATCGTTTCCCATTAATCGTTTGTACTCGCATTGGTCCACATAAATCCATATGAAGAAGTTGAAGAACATGATCAGTGCTCGGTTCTGGTTTGGTGGTGAGGTGTGCACGTTTGCTCTTTCCTTGTTCACAAGCGGGACATAGGTGATCTTTTGCATATCGGAACCTTGGAAGACCGTCAACTAGTTTATGGCGAGCAAGATCAGTCATAGTTCGGAAGTTGAGATGTGACATGCGTTGGTGCCATAACCAGGATTTTGTCGATTCAGCCTTTGAAAGTAGACAAATGGGAGAGGAAGCGGTCATGTCGGACATTGAAATTGTATATAGACTGTTTCCACGTGTGCCGGACATGAGATCATTTCCTTGTAGATCACGAACAAAGCATGTTTTCTCCCTGAATGCAACTTCCATATCACCATCACAAAATTGACCAACTGAAAATAGATTGTGACCAAGGCCTTCAACATAATAAACACGACTAATTTCGATATTCCCACTGACATAGTCCCCATAGCCCATAATTGCAGCGAAATGATCATTCCCGAATCTGACAGTACCAATGAACTTTGAGACAAAGTTTCTTAACAATTTGAGATTGCCTGTCATGTGTCGGGAGCATCCGCTATTAACAATCCAGAAAACAATTTGCACCACCTGCATCACATGAAAGAGACGACGATGGTACAATGGTAAGGGTGGAACCCGAAGAAGTTGTGGGTTCCGTTGGGTTAGAAGCACACATGTTAACAATTTTAGGAATCCATTTAAAGTTATGTGTTCTTTGTAACCAACGTTGCCAATTCCAACTAGATTTAGCCTTCTTTATATCAAATTCAGGGACAGTTGGCATGATCCTAGATGTATTGTTCGCAACTACTGGGTTGACTATATCATTCTTAGAAACTACATAAGGCATAAGTCCTAGCACAGATTTAGAAGCATTAGTGGGCCTAGATTTTCTGCCTAATGTACGTTTCTTAAGACGAGATAAAAGAGAATTTGCAACACATTTAGAATGATCACCAGATAACATACTTTTTCGACAAAACATACATGAAGCATCAACTTTTAAAACATTCAAAGGTTCATCATTCGTTACACATAGATTAGAATTACAATTTGCCAAATCAGTATCTAAATCTAGTGCAGGATGAGTCTTATTCAAAGTCCTAGGGTGTTCTTCTACTTCAGAGGCTTCTAGTGTCTCTCTTCTACGTTGCAAAATCCTATTCTTCCATTTCATTCGTTTATGCTTGGATCTGCTAACGCTATGAGTGGCAACTATTCCTGTAGAAGTGGAAGGATCCAAATTAGACTTCTTAGTGTGTTGTGCTATATTTGTTATGTCTAATGAGTACATTCCTGGAGCAATTACATTAGTGTTGACAGATTTTCCTTTTTCAAGCTTACGTATTTTCTCTTTCAACTTAATGATAATGTGCATTTTATCTTGAATTTCACTGTCGAGTTTTCGGTTAGAATAAAAATATTCATCACGACTTTTTGCCAAAAATCTGTAACTTCTTGCAATTCTGCAATTTCCTTTTCATATTTCGAGATTTGACTTTTTAGTTCCTCGTTTTCGTTTTGAAAAGTTGTGGAAGTTTTAAGACTTTGTAATTCCAGTTCGAAATCAAGACTTTGGTTTTGACACCATTCAAGCTTTTTGTTGAGTTGAGAGATCTCATTTGAAAGTTTGTTTTGCACATCATCATTGTGTTTTCGGAGATTAACGTTTTCATCTTTTAATGTCTCAATTTGTTTAGATAACAACTCAACATCATCACAGTGATTATCAACAAGCATAGAAGTACCGGATTCATAAAGAGAATTCATAATCACAAAAATTATATCAGCACTAAGAACATGTTCCAAGAGTCGATCAGCTTCTCTTTGTAAAAATTGATTTTGACGTTTTTGATTTAAAATTGGTTGTTCAGTTTCTTGAAAAACATTTATGATGGTTTTGACTTCCTTGTTAAGTTCCTGTTCCCATCTCTTAGCATATGAATGCAAACGTTGAAGACTTGGGGTAAATTGAGTTTGTAACATTTCCCTTCTTTCTTTCGCAACAGGAGAAAGAAAGTTGGCAACAGTGAGTTCAGAATTCTTTTCAACAGCATATTCCATTGATTGGATCTCAGTTGTGAAATATTTATAGTACTGAAATAAAGTAGAGTCAGTTAACATGCTTAGTTTGTTTATTAAGTCATTGTTTTTCTGAAGTGTTATCCCTAAGCATGTTTCCTTATCTGCTTTTGCTTTGAAAAAATTGAGTTGTGATTTACAATGCTCAAGTTCTCTTGTTAATGCAACGTTTTTGTCTCTCAACTTTGCATTCAGTGCTTGACACTGAATATTTTGATTTTGGCTGGTTATAAGTAACATTCTCCATTCGGCGTCTGAATCAGACAAAAGCTCATGTTGTTCAAGTTGATCATTGTTATCTTGAGCAGTGGATATAATTGTTTCATCAAATGGAACAACTGGTTTATTGGATTATCATCAAATAACACCACTGTGGACATTTGATCAGTTATATGAGTAGATAACATAGAATCAGATTGAACAGCTTGTGCATTGTCTGAGATAGAGTTAGACGGAGAACCACTGTCATGTATCAGGCATGGATAAGAATCATTTGCTTGATACAGAGCATCAGTGTCATAGATTGGACTGGAGTCACTTACCTTGAGTTCATGTGTGTCAGCCATTAATAGCATATCAACAGTTCCATGTGAGTTATCCATGACAGGAACATAAGAGGTAATGGTTGTCATTCCATGAGATCTAGATGTTGTTTCCACGTGAGTAGTATCATCTTCTAGCTTAACCAAATTTGTCAGTCGCGAATCCAGATAGCTCTGAAGAGTGATTTGTGGAGCAGGGAGGATGCTTTTCATGAACTTCCTTTGGAGACAAGACTGTAGAAGCTGATTCATTTGTAGGTCTTTGTGTGACTGATGCATGATTTCAAGATGTTTCCACATTTCATGAGCACAAGCCTCAAAATCCAAGGTAGAGTAGATGGAATTTGGAAGACCTAGAGTGATGTACCAACTTGCTTGGTAGTCAGCAGCATGTTGGTCTAGGTCATGGCCAGTCAAAGTGTCTTTGGTTTGTAGTTCAATGAAGCCTGTGGAGTCAGCAATGAATTTCATTTGATATGGTCCTTCAAGAATGGATTTCAGTATGAGATCAGCGTGTGGACGATCAGCAACCCATTGTAAGAATCTTCGTTTCCAAGTAGTGTGGTTTCCATTAATCAACATAGGAGGATATGATTCATTTCCAAAGTGTAGTACATGACGAGGGTCGGTACTGTGACGTGGAGTGTAAGGAGAGTTTGAGTACGGTAGTTGAGACATGATAAAAGACTTGTGTGAAAATGGATCTTGTAAAAGGTATAAGTGTTATGCCAAGCCTTGAAAACTATCCCAAGTGTTTTCGAAACTTTGTTGAAGAATATCTCGAAAAACAGTCAAAGTCCAGAAGATCTCGAAAAAAGTTACAAAGATCTCGATAATTTCAAAAGTTCTTGTTGGGAATTATATTTGAGTTGATAAGACAAAACATATGAAAGATTAAGGACTAAAGAAGATAAAAGAAGAATTCTTCAATTAATGAAGAATGAAACACAAGGGACTTGCTTGGTAAAGAAGTTTTTATTTATTAGTCCCTCGTAGTCTTTTGTAACCCTAATTCTCTAGTATATAAAAAGGACAAGGGACATAGGTTTAAAGTACGTACAAGATGTAGTCAATAAAGGTGTGTGTGGGAACCTAGACGTAGGGAAAACGTCTAGGATTTGTTAGTGGTTTATTAGTTTAGAGAACATGTTCTACTTGATCAAGGTAGAACATGTTAATTGGTTTGTATGTTAGAGTAGAGATGATGACGAAGTAAACCTTGTTGATAATAATAATATTCTTTATGTTATTCCGCTGTGCTTATTATTATCATTGTGCTTAATGTTATTGTTCCTAGATAATTAAAGGCTTAACAGCCTGGAGCCCGTAACGATCAAGGAGTGCTGGGTTCCCACATGTGGTATCAGAGCCTGGGGCTCGTGATATCTAGGATTACAAGGTGTTTTTATTATCCACAGTAGCAGATTTGAAAAGGTCGAAAAGAAGCAGTTTTGAAAAAGGTAAAATTGTTGCTCAAGTTAATCGGATATTAAAGTTTTATTGGTCGAGGTTTATTATTATGGGCCATAGCTTCAACTGGAAGCAAATTCATTATCTCATACAATTAATGGTCTTTAATGCTTTAATGGTCAGTGGTGTGATGACTAGTGAATTAACTTTATACGACAAAGATTTTGGTCAGTGAGTTTGTGGGACGTATTAATTCTGTTCATGGGTCGATGTTAGAAGGTAATTGTCTTTCACATGGGTCGGTGGTGGCAAGATGGATTTATTCAAGATTCGATTGGTTGATTATTTGATTGGTTATCCTTGTTCAAAATTGTAGATCGTGGGTCGGTAAATTTAATACTTGATATATTCAAAAGAGATATCGACTTTTGCAAGTGGCAAGGTGAAGAAAGTTTATTTATTGATAACCTCGGACAGTTCGAATATTGAATTTGATTTATTGGTGCTGTGTGCTGCTGCTTTACTGGTCCTACGCATAAATTAAATAAATGTTATTCACAGATTGAACAATTATATTCGAAGGTTCAGATTTTGTTTGAAAGTACTGCTGCTATGGAACTGCTCTATATCGAAAGTACTGCTACACGCTTGTGATTCAAAGTACTGCTGCAAATTTTCTCAAAGTATTGCTTCCCTAATGAAAGCACTGCTATGTATTTTTAAAGTACTGCTGCTGAGTTTGGCGTTTGAAGGTACTGTTCGTTAAAATACAAGGTACTGCTCGGATTATTTTTAAAGTACTGCTCTTTATTTTCATAGTACTGCTTCTCGTAATGAAGGTACTGCTGCGTCTCATTGCAAAGTGCTGCTCCAAGAATTAAAGTACTGTTGCGTTTCGATGAGTTATGGAGACACGTAAAGAGCTTTATTGTTTAATATATATGCATGGTTTACAAGCAGTAAGGGGAAGCATATATGTTTGATATTTGCTGATTTTGCGACAAGACAGTAACACACACACAGGAGGAACAACACACACACATAGACGGTTTTGGTTTTAATAAAGAACTATTCTTCATTGTTTACTACTGCTTGGTTTCAAATATTATTGTAGTCATTTTTCAAGAAGCTATTTGGAGATCTTCATGGCTGGTACTACATGGTATTTGTTTCTATGGTGGTTAATTATTCGACAAGTTCTTTTAAAATGGTTAACCTATTAGTTTCAGGGGAAGCTTAATGTTTAAATGTTTAACCATTTATGTGCTACATCAAGGTGAAGGTTTTCATGATTATTCGTTGGTATTTTTACTGAAGCTTTGGGATTTTTATGTCTTGAGTTCATTTAATAAGTAAGCGTTTTGGTGTTCTTAATGGTGGGTAATTCAAGACATTAAAGGACTAAATTGGATGTATGGTGTTGGTTGGTGATTATGAAGATCAAGGTTTTTCTATTGCTAGTTGATATTACTACTGCTAGTTTTGATTTCTATTGTTTCAAGTACATTTATAGATGCGGAAAACTTAATGGAGGGCGACTTTGAAACATTGGAAAGATGGATTGGACGTGTAATATTGATTCGTGGTTGTGAAGATCAAGGTTGCTTACATTTGTCCCCTAATTGATGATGACAAAAAGGGGAAGGATATTTTCATAGAAGATGGTAACTTGAAGATCCTTGGTGGTATAGCATGGATTAAGGGGAAGTCGTTATCTTTCATATATATTAGCTTCCGGAGAAGTTCATGCTTATTGGTTTTGTCAATATCAACTAGGGGAAGATTGTTGGGAATTATATTTGAGTTGATAAGACAAAACATATGAAAGATGAAGGACTAAAGAAGATAAAAGAAGAATTCTTCAATTAATGAAGAATGAAACACAAGGGACTTGCTTGGTAAAGAAGTTTTTATTTATTAGTCCCTCGTAGTCTTTTGTAACCCTAATTCTCTAGTATATAAAGAGGACAAGGGACATAGGTTTAAAGTACGTACAAGATGTAGTCAATAAAGGTGTGTGTGGGAACCTAGACGTAGGGAAAACGTCTAGGATTTGTTAGTGGTTTATTAGTTTAGAGAACATGTTCTACTTGATCAAGGTAGAACATGTTAATTGGTTTGTATGTTAGAGTAGAGATGATGACGAAGTAAACCTTGTTGATAATAATAATATTCTTTATGTTATTCCGCTATGCTTATTATTATGATTGTGCTTAATGTTATTGTTCCTAGATAATTAAAGGCTTAACAGCCTGGAGCCCGTAACGATCAAGGAGTGCTGGGTTCCCACAGTTCTCGAAAAAATCAATTTTATCGAGAAAATTTTAATAAACTTTCGAGAAATTTCACTGTAGCAGGAATTTGTAAGGTTCTCGAAAATTATGAAAGGATTTCAAAAGTTTTCCAAGGATCTCGAAAATCAAAAGATTTCGATAAACCAGAAAAGATCTCGAAACTTTAAAATTTTCGAAAAAATTCCACAAAATTTTCGAGATTATACAATAACGAAAATATCCAACGAGTCGAAGTGTTTTCTTTCTTATACAAGAGAGAAAAGCACTGAGTAATCAACGAAAACACCTTAGGAGCAGTAACAAAAGATCTCGAAAGATTGGGGTTTAAGGATTTCGAAACTTTGTCAAAAGTTGGCAGATTTTTGTTTTTGTAAAAAGCAATCCAAAAACACGTTTTTAATCCAAGATTCTTGTACAACTAACCTTAAAATGATGAAATCTTAAAAAAAGTTGCAAACTTTAACAACTTTTCAAAAATTTGAAAATTTTCGAAAAATTGTACAAAAGTACGAATCAAGATTTTTTGAGAAATTTTGAAACTTTGTTGGTTGTTTGAGTTTGTAACACAAGTTTTGATAAAAAAAAGATGTGATAAAAACACGAAACAAACAAGAAAGTAATAAACTTTATCAAAAAAATAACGACTAAAAAACTAGTTTATGGTTCGTTAGCAACAAAAACAAAGATTACACCTTCTTCTAGCGATTGATACCACTTGTTAGGTCACCATATTGTTAACACAAGTATAGATTTGATAGAAATGAGATGAGAAATAGAGTTTGGTTGATTAGATCAAATATGAAGAATAAAAGTGCAAGAGTTTCCTTATGATATTGAAATAACCAACAAGAGTAAGCATTACATAGATGTCCTATTTATAGGTGAAGAGCTAGGGCAACACTCCCTACTCTCTCCTTCTCTAATTCGTATGGGCTTTAGGCCCATTGGACGAGTAAAGGGCTTACCCTTAAACATAACATGATTAAATAACTTAGCAACCTATTACAAATGATGAAATAACCGAGACTTGATGAAACGTTGATAAACTTAGGTTCTAACACTAAAGCTAGCGGGTCAAAGCCTAGTTGCAATACAAGGAATGATAGGACATCGCCGGCTAAAAGTGATCAAGGGAAGAATGTAGAAGACCACGTTAGGAACAATAAAACTGTCTTGAATGAAATGAATCGTGTTGATTCTAGTATTAGCTATAAGCGTACTGTAATTAATTCAAATTCTGATGCTCTTTGTAAGACATGTACTGACTGTTTAATTTCTGGTAATCATGATGCGTGTGTTGTGACATATTTGAAGTCTTCCTATGTATCCCCTGTTAAACGTGTTTGGAAAGCCACAGGAAAGCTATTTACCACTGTAGGATTTCAATGGAGACCCACTGGACGTAAGTTCACGCTAGGAAGTCAGTGCCCTGTAACTAAAATGACCAATCTTAAGTTTGCAAATGTGAAGGTATGGAAGGCAACTGGTAGGACTTTTCCTCTATTGACACAATGCGTTAACGATAGGTCCAGTGCACCCACTAGTAAAGATGTGCCTAATGTTACCACTGAACCTTCCACTTCTGTCTCCATTGAATATGCCTGTGCTAACCAATTGGACACCAATTGTGCTTGGGGATCCACGTTTTTCAGTTATCCATATTTGTCTGGTTTCAAATGCAGGTCGTACAAATCTTCCTTTGGTATTTGGATTCAAGCTGCTCAAAACATATGACTGGGGATCCCTCACGGCTCAGAAATTTCATGAAAAAGTTTATCGGGACTGTTAGATTCGGGAATGAACATTTTGGTGCCATTATGGGGTATGGTGACTATGTGTTTAGTGACAGTGTGATCTCTAGAGTATACTATATGGAAGGGCTTGGGCACAATCTCTTTTCCGTCGGTCAATTTTGTGACTCTGATCTTGAAGTAGCCTTTAGAAAACACACATGCTTCGTTAGAGAATTTGATGGGCATGAACTTTTGCAAGGTAGTCGTGGCACAAACCTCTACACCATCTCTATCAAAGATATGATGCGGTCATCACCTATCTGCTTGTTATCTAAGGCCTCGAAGAACAAATCATGGTTGTGGCATCGTAACAATTTGAACTTCGGTACCATCAATGAGCTCACAGGCAAAGATCTTGTTCGAGGCATGCCACAGCTGAAATTTGAATAAGATCATCTTTGTTCAGCCTGTCAGCTGGGTAAAAGCAAGAAACACACTCACAAACCCAAACCAATCAACACCATTATGGAAGTTCTTTACACCCTTCACATGGATCTGTGTGGACCAATGAGAATACAAAGCATCAATGGGAAGAGATATATTCTAGTGGTCGTTGACGATTACTCTCGGTTTACATGGGTAAAGTTCTTGAGATCCAAAGATGAGACACCCGAGATCATCATTAAACTTATCAAGCAGCTGCAAGTTAGACTCAATAAA
The DNA here is from genome assembly GCA_014162995.1 of Artemisia annua. Classification (NCBI taxonomy): domain Eukaryota; kingdom Viridiplantae; phylum Streptophyta; class Magnoliopsida; order Asterales; family Asteraceae; genus Artemisia; species Artemisia annua. The sequence continues at coordinate 41,310 of LBNU01014401.1, read as the reverse complement.
ACTGTCAGATTCGTTCGCACAGACAATGGAACAGAGTTTGTCAACAAGCAACTTACTCAATTTTATGAAAATCTTGGCATAAGTCAACAAAAGAGTATTCCACGAACACCTCAACAGAATGGAGTCGTTGAAAGACGAAACCGTACCCTTGTAGAAGCTGCTCGAACCATGCTAATATTTACCAAATCTCCAATGTTCCTTTGGGTGGAGGCAATTCCAACTGCTTGCTACACCCAAAACCGATCACTGATTCATCCTCTTCACAACAAAACCCCCTATGAGCTGGTGCATGGAAGAAAACCTGATCCTTCATTTCTACGTGTGTTTGGTGCATTATGTTACCCAACTAACGATAGTGAAGACTTGGGTAAGCTAAAGGCAAAAGCTGATATTGGGATCTTTATTGGTTATGCACCAGATAAAAAGGGTTACCGAATCTACAACAAAAGAACCCGAAAAATCATGGAAACCATTCATGTCATGTTTGATGAGCTGACTGAGCATACGGCTCCAGGACACTCCAGTTCGGGACCCGCACCTAACCTTCTGACACCTGGACCAATTAGTTCAGGACTTGTACAGTATTCCACGCCTGCAGTACTTTATGTACCTCCTACAAGTGAGGATTTGAAAAGTTTGTTTGATCCGACATATGATGAATACTTCGAGCCACCAACTGATCACACTCCTATACCACCAGTTGCTGTAGCTCCTGCTCTAAACAAGTCAAATGGTCCATCTATTTCTGTCTTAATTGATCTAAGATGCACCATCTGCAAGTCTGTCACCTTCATCACTGTATCTTCAATCTCCTTCCGTACATCAAAGCACTGCAAAAGACAATTCTTTTGAAGTGAATCTACTTGTTCCTCCTGATGATGCTTCGTTCGAAAACATATTTGCTCCTGAATCTTCTTTTGAGGCATCTTCTTTAGGAGATCTTAACAAGGCTACATCAGTTCCCTACCCTCAACCACATGAGCATCTCTGATAATGGACCAATGTTCATCCGATTGAGAACGTTATTGGGAATCCTTCTCAACTGGTATCCACACGAAGGCAACTTGCCACATATGTCTTGTAGTGCTTTTATATTTCCGTACTATCCAAAGTCAAATCCAAAGATTTCAAGACTGCTGTTTCTATAGACTGTTGGTCTAATGTGATGCAAGAAGAAATTCACTAGTTCGACCGACCTGAATTATGGGAATTGGTACTACCTTCAGACTGTGAAATGATTATAGCTCTTAAGTGGATCTTCAAAGTGAAACTTGATGAGCATAATGTCGTTATGAAAACAAGGCAAGGCTTGGTGCTAAGGGATATCGTCAAAAGGAAGGTATTGATTTTGAGGAATCTGTCGCTCCGGTTGTTTGTATTAAAGCTATCAGATTATTTCTCGCCAATGCTGCAAGTCAGAACTTGACGGTCTATCAAATGGATGTGAAAATTGCATTTCTAAATGGAGAGCTGAATGAGGTTGTTTATGTCAGTCAACCTGAAGGATTTGTGGATCTTGATCGTCCTACCCATGTCTACAGTCTAAAAAAGGCTCTCCATGGCCTAAAGCAGGCGCCTAGGCCATGGTACGATATACTGTCAATCTTTCTCCTGGAAAATGGATTCTCCAAAGGTGTTGTGGAACTACACTTCGTGAGGACAGAGTTTCAGCTGGCAGATCTCTTCACTAAGGCACTCCCGGGAAAACGGTTTTAATTTATTCTCCCGCTTCTTGGTATGAAGAGTCTTACAATAGTCTTCAGGTAGAGAATGAGGAATGACGGATTCGCTTCACATATCCTTGTGTATATTTTATAAAACCAAAAAGAAAATACAAAAATATAAAAACTATCAAAACAATAAAAATCTAAAAAACTCAAAAATACCAAAAATAGTTCTTCCTTAGGCATGTCTTCTGTTTATCGATAACATTTACGGTTCTAGAAATGTCATTCAATAATGGCACGGAACTTTAAATGAAGCTCGAGCAGGAGTTATAATAAATGGTTAAAACATGTCTAAATGGCTTGCTATTACTTCAGATAGCAACCCGTTATCATATATGGGGAAAGCACGTTGCCAAAAGGATGGTTGTTCCTCTCACTGGGTGATGTTCACCCGGGCACGGATTATTACTTCATATCCGTGGTTCTCCGAAATAATGTACGTTTCAGTGCATCATTTCTTGTAAAAGAAGAGAAATCTTCTTTCATCCCAAAATCTCTCTCATCTATGATTCTTCAAGAGAGCTTTTGTGGTTTTGACTGGTCTCAGAACCAACAGGTATTGTCACACAAGCTAGCCACTTGTGAATGACTAACCGTAACAAATAAACCCTGAAAGCGTAAGACCAGATGCAATGAAATCCTGGAGAGTATAGTGTTTCTCCGGGTCGTTAAAGTCCCAACGAGGCTGAAATTGTGTTTGGAAAACGTTCTGGAATGAGTGATTATGAATGGTAACCAGATAAAGATTTGGATTGATTTTACACTAATGATTGCTTGGAATTTAAAATGAAAATATACAATAACAGATATGACAAANGCTATTTTACCCCCTTGGTTAAACAAAGTCAAACTGTCATAAGCTTAAGCTTGCATACAGCTTATTTTTGAGCTTTATAAAAAGTATTTTCATAAAAAGTGTTCATTTTCAGTGTATAAACAAGTTCCAAACAAAAAAATCCAAAAATCATCACTTTTTAATAAAAGTGATAGTTTCTATTTAATATTTTTAATTTTCTTAATTTTCATTTTCCTTTTTAAATTTAGTTTAATAACAACCTGTTTTTATAATTTTATAAATTAGTCTGTCACATCAGGTATTTTTAGTAATTTTCTTAGAATTTTCTTTTTCTGTTTAGTATTTATTAGATTTAATATTAGTTAAATAGTAAATTAAGTAAAACAGTTAAATTAATTAATTTCTGTATAAATTTGTTAAACCGTAGCATCTTTTTAATATTTTTCCTAGTTCTAAATAATATTATATTTTTAGTAATTTTCCTAAGAATTTTCTACTGTTCATATAGTAATTATTAGATTTAATTTTATTTTAAACAGTCAACCAAAAGGGGAAACAAGCTCAAATTGGCTTGGGTGGGGTCCACAGATGCAAAAGGGAGTTCAAATAAGTTGCTCAGACAAGAATAAGCTAAAAACACACAAATATAAGCACTGAATAAGCTAAAAATAACAAATAAGCAATTATGAACACCACAGATACAACACAGGCCTGCAACTATTTCTAAGGGAAATTAAGCTAGGGGCAAGATTTCTAAAACTCAAAATAAGCTTGGAACCAACAATCCAGCTAGGTGAGCTTTTGATAGAACCAAAGTTCACCTTGTGGGGCCCACTAATAAGCTCTGTGGGACCCTGTGAAGTTGGGTGTGTAGAGTCAGTGTACACTGACTCTCTCTGCACACAGTGGAATGGAGCAAAAGAGATTGGACTAGCAGCCCTACCAGATAAGCTCAAAACCACAAAACAAGCTTTGGACTATGAAAATTAGCTGGTTGGCTTTCTAATAAGCTAAAAACCTAAAGGTGGGACCCACTAATGAAGTCTGTGCAACCCTGTGAAGTTTGGTGATTAACTGTGCACAGGGGAGGTTTTGAAAATTGTACTAAGAAAAAGCTGTTCAAAAAGCAGTTTATAAGCTAGATAAAAATTAAATAAAAATACCCTACTGAAGCTTAGCAACCAATTATCAATACCCTATAAGCTTTTAACCTAAATCACAATAACTAATTCACAATTAAATCAACCATTTTATTCAAAAAAACTTTTTCTGTCTAATTGACTTTTTTGATTTATGAGCAAAGTTGACTAAAATGAGTTTTGATCTTGGTTTATGAACTGATTATGATGTAATAAGGTAAAAGGAAACTAAATTAAGCAATCCTAACTACTTTTCTACTGAATTGCAAGAATTGGAACCAAAAATTTCTCACAGTGAAACTGTGAGATGAATTTGCAATTGATTTTGACTTTTTCACAAATGACCACTGGTTTTTACACTTGATTTGAGTTTATTATGTCCTAAGTGACATGTATCAACCAAGAACAACAACAAGCATGCACTGGAACACACTAATGACAGCAAATCCAAACACCTCTCTCACTGAACCAAATTCTTATTTTCAAATGAAGTCAATGATTTGGATTATGAAACTGGTTTTTAACAACTTAATATGATTGAACTACTCCAATTAAGCACAGAAACAACAATGAGAAGCACAAATCCACAAATTGCTATTGATCACTATTTTTTTGACAGTGGAAATAGAATTTTGAGCATCAACTAATTTTACTTAATAAGACCAAGATTTTAGGTGATAATATCACTTATACACACTAAATAAGCACTAAAACGCAAATATTAACTAGAAATAAGCACTAGAACAGTAAAAATGGAATTTTACACTAAGACTATAGAATTTAAGAAACTGTGAATTGAAACCTTTACTCTAGCTTTACTAGAGCTTCTCTATGCTCAACAAGCTCCTAGCTTATCAAAAATAAGCTAGGTACAGTCCATCTTGCCCCTCCATTGTAGGCAACTTCCAAAGCAATCCACAGTTCAAGCAAAGGTACCCTGTTTGTTTTGTTTTCTGAATTTTTTAGCTTTTTATGTTTTCTTAAGTTTATATAGGTCCTAAATGAGCTTATGGAACAGTAAATTTAAGCTTAAAACAACATTAAAGATAAAACAGAAATTTGAATTAGAAAATGCAAAACAGTAATTAAACTTGAATACTTGAGATTTTTGATTACCAAAAGATTGAGTTACATTAAGGAAACAGATTACAAGCTTTAACTTTTAAACTTAACTACTAGAAATTGATTTTACATTAATTCGACACTAAAAATAAACTAAAAATGACTATATCTTCTCTCTTGCTTCTTCTTCCTTTTATAGCTGAGTTCCAGAGCTCCTTGGGTCCCATTGGTCAAATCCCAGCAACTTGTAGAGCCATTGGATCATTTAGAAGCAATCTGGACCCTTTGATTATTTTGGCGCCAAAAATGGAAAATGCAATTTGCAATTTATAAATTGCAACAGGGGGGTGGTGGCATTAATTGTGGGGGTAGTGGGTTAGGTGAGAGTGGTGAGGTGATGGTTTTGGGCGGTGGAGGTGACTGGCAAGTGGGATGGTGGAGGGGGTGGTGTGAACGGGGAAGGAGAGGGGGAAGGGGTAAACGTTTATAATTTTAAACGTTGGGTTGGTTTTGGGCTTAGGGGGGTTGGGCCAGAGAAAAGAAAAAGAAAAAGGGTGTAGTGGGCTAGGGGTAGTGTTGGGTTTGGATTTTTGGGTTTATGTAATAAGAAGGGTCCGGTTTGGTTTTGTAGAAATAAATCACAAGGACCATTTTTGTAATTTAGGAATAGTTGAGGGTTGGGTTTTGTGATTTTTCCAAAGTTGTTTCAAGGTCCATTCTTGCCATATGATGAATAGTACAAGGACTGTTGTTGACATTTCCACTTTTTGAATTCCAGGGACCTGTTTTGCCATCTTTCCAAACTTGAGGGACCAAACATGTAATTTTCCAAAAATTTACCATAAGGACCAATTTTGTCATTGATGAATAGTACAAGGTTTATTTTTGATTATTTTCACTTTTTAAATTCACCAAGGACTATTTTTGACATTTTTCAAACTTGGGGGACCAAAGTTGTAAATTTGTGATTTTTGATATTCAAAGGGTTTGTTTTGACAACTTATGAATCCCCAAGGACCTTTTATGATATTTTGCATATTTTGAAATATTCAGGGACTAGTTTTGACAATTTGTGAAAGTTGAGGGACTGAAACTGCCAATTGTGCAAACTTTGTTTGTTTTTCATTTGTTTTCAAACATTTTGCATCTAGATCACATAAAACACATTTTTGGAATATTTTTACAATTTTGATGCATTATTTGGTGTTTTTGGATGTTTTGGCAGTTCAGATAATAGAAAAATGATGAGTATTTACACACTCATCACCCACCCCGGTTATCCTCATCCAAGAAGGTTGGCACTTCGCCAGGAGGCTGGAAGTAGTTGCGACTAATGCCTAGGTGCACCAACAACTCTTCGGGGTAGGCTCTGATCGGAATACGATTGGTATTTATCGTATCCGCATCAACTGCGCTATACGTCCCGGATGGGCACTCGTCCCTCGGTAGCGATCCTTGGGTATAGAACGCGTAATCCCAAGGGAAAAACGTCCTATCAACCTAGAAGAAGTTCTCCCTCCAATCCCTGAGCGCATCTAATTTTTCTGTATAACATTGCAAGCGCCCTGCGCGCTTGGCAAAGGATACCCACCCGTTTGACCACGTTGAGTGGTAAAACGTGCGAAAAAGATGGATTGTGGGGTTAATCGCTATCAGGCGACAATTCACCTCAAAGTTCGTGCAGCTGGGAGATGTGGAGGCGATAATAGTTCAAAATATCACACAAGAATAGCGACATGGGTACACGTTGATTGGAGAATTCAAAGAAACGCGTGTATACCCCTACTTTCCCATCGGGGAAATCCGCTATGGACGCAGTTGCCGCCGGAACTGCCGGGTGCAACGCCTCAGGGATGAAATAATCCGAGGTGAACTCACGAAGTTCATCCTCGGTTATATCGGATGTTGAATAGTTTTACGTCCGTTTTAAAATTTATGAAAACAAGTTTGTTTTAAAAACTTCGATTCTAGTTTATGTGAATTCAAGACTTGCACTATATGAACAAATATATTACTAACCATGGTTCTAAATAGCGCGCTATAGCGGCGCCATAGCGTCGCCATAGCGTGAGGTGTGGCCTCCACGTTACGAAACATGCCAAAGCGTCTTATCAAGGCGTTGCGTGCAATAAAGCGTCATATAGCGTGATATAGCGCGCTATAGCGCGTAGCATGGCGCCTTTTTTTGAAGCTTTTAGGATTTTTTTTTTGTTTTTTTTAAGATTTATTGGACTGAGCTTATTTACAAGTATTTATTTGGGCTTATTAGCTCCATAACTCAATTTTAAGCCTAGTAGCTAACTAATATTGACAACTCTATAAATATGTTTTGCCGCTTTGAATCACACTTTAAAAACGCTATAACGCAACGCCTCACGTTAAAGCTTGAGGCTTGGCTATGCCGCTACGCCACGCTTCATGCTATTTATAACCTTGTTACTAACTAACTAAGCTACTATAGTATAAGTAAATAAGTAATGAATGAGAATAGTTAGAAAGATCAAACCACAACACAAGGATTTATAGTGGTTCGGCTACAAGGACACCTTCCTTGTTCATACTCCACTCCCCGAGTCACCTACTCTAGAGTTTTCTTCACTATGTCAACAAACTCCCTTGTGGTGGAGAAACCTTACACAACTTTCGCTTACACCGGCTTAACGACACAAAGCTAGATGTCGGGTTCTAATTCTAGCTAGAACCAATCTCACAACACAACACAACTTCTTCACAACTTGAGCACACCACGACTTCGTCACAACTTCACACCACTACACTACTTCTTCTTCTCCCTACACAACTTCTACTTCTCTCTACACTACTTATTACAAGCACAACACAACTATACAAATAATGTACACAATATACACAACTACACTACAATACTTCTTGAGCTTTGTTTGTTGAAGGAGTATTCTTCTTTTGCACTTTGAATGAGGATGGATGTGAAGGGATTGAATCACTTGAAACAATGATTAGTAATCTAATGATCAAAGGGTTTTGGAGGATGTTTAGAGAGATTTGAGATCTGAAATTTTCGTGCAAAAGGTGAGGAAAAATACCAGATTTAAGGTGGTATTTATAGGGAAAAATTCTGACAAAATCTGACACAGGAGCGTGGCCAGTCCCCTTAATTCATGGCCGGTCCCCTTAAAATTAAGGGGACCGCCCCTTATAATTAAGGGGGCTGCCCAGCTGTAACGGCCAGATTTTCTTGTCTTTAGTGGGGAAAGTTTATTTGGTGAAAAACTAACTGATTTTGGTTAAAAATTTGAATTCATATATTTAGTATGATTAAAACATTTTTCTTTATTACCAAAATTGTTTTTCAAAAATATATAATATGTTTATATTATTAAATAAACTTTGTAGTAATTAATTAAATACCCCTTTGATCATGAGACGTATTAAGCACTTGTTTATTCATACCTTAAGTGATTAAGTTGGATATAATGATATAAACTAGCTTAATACTTGTTTATGTAGTAATCTTACGTTTAATGATTTTACATTTTGTGATCATCAAAACGTAGAGATATCGAAAAATATAAATAACGTTTTTATGCATTATTTATGTCAACAGATGCAAAGTCGAATAATTGGCGGACCATGATTAGTATACAAACGCGCACGCGATATTACCTTCGAGAGTACTTTGTGATGTTTTGATTGCGGTTTAGAAGTTCTTAACAATGGCGGTGATGGAAGTTTTTTTTTACTGTGATAGAAACAGTGAAATGGGGGTTACCCTTTATAAAGGGTTCTACCCACATGGATGGGTGACACGTGTAACCCACTAACTTTAATCGTGTGGCTAGGAGATCAAAAGGTAAGGTACTTTTTGCACTTTCCCACGATTTCCATGGCAGATTTTTTGGATTTATTCGGACCAGATTCATGGTATATTCTTTTGGAGGGAAACATTTGGAACTTATCCGCCACGAATGCTGGAGTGTTTTTCGGTACGACTGATAGTCTAGCATCCGCGGTTGCACCGTGCGCATACTAGACTGGGGGGACATGATGACGTATAGTCCGCACTCGGGTTGACCAATGGACGTTACTAATGCCCAAGCACATCACGTGTGGGCCATCATAATAATGATTTTGGCTATTATAACAACGATTTGGGCTCACGAAAGCCCAAACTCAAATATATTATTTATGGTCTTGATAATGATCTTCTATTTATGGGATAAAGATCAATATACCGTATAAGGCGAGATACGCCGAAGAGTAAGGAACACGAAACCAACAACAATTTCGTGCCTATATAAAGAATATCACGGCTCTCATTGAGGTATCATCTAAAACCCTAACTCTTCACTATAACCCTAAAAACGATTACTTACTCTCACGCCGGAGGATAATCGTGGGAGACAATCCCACGATAAGCCTAACGGTGTTGTTTGCTTTCTTAGTGCGCAGGTCTCAAGCAGTAATATTCAATTGATACGAGAATAGGAGTCCAAATAAGGAACGCCCAACTTTTGTATCAACATAACTGTTTTTGATGTTATGATATTTCTAACTGATTTATAATTTTGTTGTAATTACATATTTTATGTTTAATTTTGTTTTTACATGTAGTTTGAGTCGATTGATGCTAATGGGAATGAAGATAATTCAATGATTGGTGTTGATGCTTAACGTAGTGAGTTCTGTTGTGACGAGGATGTTGAGTTTTTGGATAATAGACAAAGATGTTACTAATGTTTGCCAAAATGTTCACCTAAGTTACTAAAGTTTTTTTCGTTACAAAGAGGTTACTCAAGTTTGGTCCCGGTTATATAAGTTATTCTGTATGTTTTAACCTACTACTACGGTTTTTTTTAAATAAATAAATAAATAATTAATTTAAAAAAAACGACAATTTTTTGGACGTTAGTATACGTTTTCATATGTTATATACGATTTATGCATTTTCTTACGTTTTTGTCTTTGTAATGTTTTTTACAAATTTTCACACATTTGTATGTTTTTTTTTAACATTTTTGGACGTTATAATACGTTTTTGGACGTAATTTTATTTTTTGAAACGTAAAAAGACGTATGAAATGTACATATGCGTATAAATGCGTGTGGAAAACTAGAAGGGGGTTGAATAGTTTACCGCTTTTTAACTTGTTAATCTTTGAAAAGCTTTACGTGTAATCAACGATTCTAACTAATTAACAATAATTAATATGAAAGTATAAAGAAAGAAACGATCAAACCACAACACGATTGTTTATCATGGTTCGGCTACAAGGACTCTTTTTCCTTGCCCTACTCCACGCCCCGAGTTTCCAACTCGAGAGTTTCAAGCACTAGTCAACAAGCTCCTTTTCACCGGTGGAGAAACCCTTACAATCGTCGCTTACACTTTATCCGGTACAAAGCTAAATACCGGGTCCTAGTTCAAGGTAGAACCACCCTAACGTCGCCTATTCACTATTTCCGACACTAAGCTAGATGTCGAGTTCTTTTACAAAGGCACAACCACTCCTATCACTTAATGTATTTTGAGGACTAAAATACTAACCGATCACTTCTTAACAAAATACAACAAAGTATAAACTACAAGAGTTTACACAATAGAAGCCTAACAAGTCTTGCAACGTTGAGTTGAAACTTGTAACTTCTCGGATGAACTTGTGAACTTCCTTTCGGCATAAGAGAATCACACAAGTAAGTTGCTACTGAGTTAGACGAGATAAATGAAAGTTTATATGCAAAGTATAGCTAAAAGTGATGAATGATTTCTTGCAAGTGGCTTGCTATTTATATCCATCCAATCCAGCAGCCTGGCGGAACCAAAACAAGGGTTCCGCCAGGTCTGACAGTCAAAGACTACAAGAAATCTTTCCATATCTAGCAATGTCAAATCAAGATTCTTTAAGTCAACACACAATGGTTTGAGTGAGAATCCTTCCAAGATGTGTAAGAGATCTTATGGAAAGTCAACTTCTATATTTAGAAAACTTTCCATAAATGCTCATGATGCATGCCATGATGTCATGTTATATTTTCTATATTTAGAAATATAACAAGGTTATGTTTAATATGAAATGTAAAGTCTAGTTATACAAGACTAAAACTAAAATCATGTTTTACTAAAAACTAAAGTTTACACTTTGTAGTTAACAAAACTTAGCAAAGATTGTAAAATATAAATAACGTTTTTAGGCGATATTTGTATTAACAATGCGTACACAAATGTAAAAAAAAATTATGAAAACCTATGAAAACATAATTGGAAAAAAAACGTACGAAAATGGAAAAAAAAATGTACAAAACTGGAGAAAAACGTACGACAACAGATAGATACATCAAAAGACGGACGAAAGTCTACAAAAACGTACGAAAATGGATAAAAACGTAAAACAATGTAAAGAAAGTACGACAAGAGAGAAAAACGTACATAAACGTATAAAACGGATAGAAACATATGAAAATATACAAAGACGTACGAAGGAGAAAAACGTCAAAAAATCCAAAAAAAAATGGATAAAAACGTAAAACAATGTAAAGAAAGTACGACAAGAGAGAAAAACGTACATAAACGTATAAAACGGATAGAAACATATGAAAATATACAAAGACGTACGAAGGAGAAAAACGTCAAAAAATCCAAAAAAAAATGGATAAAAACGTAAAACAATGTAAAGAAAGTACGACAAGAGAGAAAAACGTACATAAACGTATAAAACGGATAGAAACATATGAAAATATACAAAGACGTACGAAGGAGAAAAACGTCAAAAAATCCAAAAAAAAATGGATAAAAACGTAAAACAATGTAAAGAAAGTACGACAAGAGAGAAAAACGTACATAAACGTATAAAA
>LBNU01014401.1:5931-22554 GCA_014162995.1 Artemisia annua | reverse complement strand
TTGACTTCATTGGTTAAGTAATTCTCCCACACCTTTGCGTTGTACCCATCTTTGGTACACGATACCCCTAGTACACCCTCCAGAGCCTATCCTTTTCATTTCTAACTTTAAGCATTTTACTTAAAGGAGGAATTTGTTACACCCCACTTAAATGTACACCCAAATCGCCTTAGCCTACCTTGTATGCACTCATCTTTAGTGCATTATTGTGACAACATTTGTTAAACCCTTAGTTAATTATCTAATTGATTACATGGTTGCTAAGTCGAGTCATATCCTTGTACATATTGTTTTGGGACGATTGGGACTCATGGGTAACGTACTAGTGTAATGGAGTAATGGGGAAGAACAACATTATTACCCCCATATGTGCTAAATATTTTAAAAGTACTCCAAGTGTTTCGATTATCTTAATTCGAGTCATTAGAATAGTATTTGTAAAGTATGTAAAATTTCAAGTGTAAGGGGAGAACCGAGGCCCATATGATGTATTATTTTGAATGGTAGGGCAAGAATGTATGCAAAAAAAATCAAAAAATCAAAAAATCAAGAAAAATACAAAAAAATGAGAAAAAGAAAAGTAGAAAAAACATACGGACTACCATCCCGTTTCCTTTTATGTTTATTTTATATTTTTGTTAGTTTTTGATTAGCTTAAGTCGAGTCTAGTCTTGGCTTAGCAACGCCATATTGTACATGTGATTAATCAAGATCTTTAATTCGCCACCAGTAAAATATCCCTTATCCAACAAAACCGTGTTTATCATATCCCTACACCTCATTACAACCCTTTTTGTAAAGCCCTCTTTGATGTTTATCTTAGGTGCTTATGCCTAGTGGAGAAGGTTTTCGGTCCTTTCCCAAGCCTATGGTAATCTATTTGTTATGACAGGTAGTGAGAGTTATTGTTCATTTTCATTTATGAGATATAATTTTATGACACCTTAGAGATGTGAGTATCTAAACACTACTTGTGAGGTGCTAGTGTGTAATCTCCGTGCTTATTATGATTGAATTGGAACGATTATTTGTTGTAATTACTTTTATATTAGTGTTAAATGACCCCTAACTTATATTTTGATTAGAATAAAAGCGCATTTGCTTGAGGACAAGCAAATCTCAAGTGCAAGGGTATTTGATAAGCGAAAAGTGTACCGCTTTTCGGTGGTCATTTAAGCCCTAAATCGTATTTATTTGCTCAATTATTGCCCTAAATCGTTCCTTTTGTCATTTTAGGTACTTTGGAGAGAAATTCTGGAAAAGGAAGCATTTTGGACGTTTTTGGAGCATAAAAGTGAAGAATTCGACAAAGTGCTAAAGTCTGCTGGAATAGTACCCTTGACGGCGTCAAGCTTGGATGTGACGCCGTCAAGTCTTGATAAGCCAGAATGGATTAAAGGGGGACGGCGTCAAGAAGGCCATCAAGAAACCCTAATCACGGCGAGGTGACGGCGTCAAGGCTATAACGTGACGCCGTCAGATCTGTTTTGCTATATATATTCTCATAATTTTTAGTCATTAGTGTGGAACTTTTTAGGGAGAAACCCTAGACGAATTTTAGCAGCTTTTTCAAGGTTTTTTTACCTTGAGATCTTCCATATTACATTGAAGATAAGTAATCAATTAATCATTCAATATGTCTATGTGTTGTTTGATTCTATCTTGTTCTTGTCTTTTGTTTAACATGCTAGGCTAGGTTTTCTTTGTGTTTCCTTAGATCTAATGAAACCTAACTATTGATTACTGATTGAATGGTGTGTTATTGATTGTATTGGATGAATGTTTATCGATGTTAGGCTTAAGAAAACTGGCAGACTTCCAATTGGTAACATGCTTGAACGTCTTAAGAAACATGCACCAAGGTGTACTAAGGTTATTTGATTGTATTTAATGCATGAGCGAATTCTAGTGATCCCATGTTAGGAGCTTCTTAGCCGGCTCGACATAGGAGTGAAGTAGGAGCTTATAGAGTTGGGGAAGTCCGTACACACCCCACGACCGTTATTAAGGAATACAATCAGTCATCCACGCAATTAATACACACTAATCAATCGGTAAAAGATAGTTAGGGAGTAAGGAAATCTAAGTAAACACACTTCTCTCCATATAGTTTTCACAAATATTTATTTTCTTGTTATTTTATTTTATTTGCATTAGTAGTTATTTGGGTTAGTTGACTAGCAACTAATTCCGCCACTCCTTCAAACGCGAGATTTTTACTTGCTTTCATAAAAATATAAAAATACAAAAAGAATCTTCCCTCACCCCTAGACCTATTAGAGTAGTTTTTCAATCCTAACGACACTATTCCCCTAGAGAACGATCAATCCCCCGGTACTTGCCACTACACTATACTACATCGGTCAGGTACACTGCCTAGTGGGGATTGAAAGCTTCTCAAGATCCCTTGAGAAGTAAAACCCTAGTGCGTGGTCGCAATCCCGCACATCAATACCATTGTAGAAGATGTGACATTCTCATATACATTATAACTTGGTGTGATATGTTATTTATATGCTTCGCTGATTTTTTTCGTTTTTATGTTTTTCAGGTTTCAAAATCAACTCTTGCCCCTTTGTCGTCTACTACGGTTGATGGTAATCCTGAACATGACCAAGATCTTTTGAAGAATGAGGTTATATTTTTTAATTTGTTTTATTTTGATTGTATCAAACACTACAAACCTTTTTCTTTTGTAAAATTTAATTATTGTTCTGGGTTCACACATTAGATTGACGAATTCATCCTAAGTTCTGCTAGAAAATCCAATGTTGCAAAGATTCATAATTATGTACATTTGGGTCATGTGAAGGGGAACATGTTTGGTTGTGAAGATGACATTTATACGGCGGTTACTGATGGTGATCAAAAGGTATTTTTGACTGATGAAAATGTCGCGTTTGCATGTGTTGCTATAAAACCTGAATTGGTTGCTAATACTGTTGGTGATTCTATTCAGGTTGTGTATGATGTCAAAGTTGAACAAGCTGGAGATGTGAATGAAAAACACGTTACATATGACTCTGATGTTGTAATTGCTGTGTTAAGGACGTGATTGTTATTTCTGATGATAATTTTGATGATCCATAATATGGTGATATGCCTAGAATTAAACAATTAAAAAAACAACAACAACAATAACAACAACAACTACAACAAATCTCTAGTTCGTGGGTCATTTTATGGAGTTTTGGATGAAACAGTTGAAGTTTACGATGAAGACGATTATACTTTATCTTTAACTCATGATCAGAGTGTTTACTATGTTTGATGTCTTTTGGGTTGTTCTTATTTTATTTGTTTGCAAATGTTTCGTTTATGAACATTGTCAATCTTTTATTTTGGTATAATGTTACGTTTTAATTGTGGAATGGTGGAAAGATTTCTTCGAAGGTAAATGTTGCAAATATTTCTTAAAACATTACATATGCTGATGACATGCGTGAATCTATGTTATTAATGATTTTCTTTATAGTTCCCTTTATATTTAATTTATTTGTTTTTAAATATGTAATGTTTCATATTGTATTTAACTATAGATTGACTCGAATGTTGCTGAATTGGCCGAAGATAAGTCAATGGTTGGCATTTATGCTGAACGGACTGAGAAGATATCTTTTTCTTACGAGGTTTTTGTGTTTGTTCCTAATAAGGTAAACGTTTATGATGATAACATATTTCTAACCGATTTATAAATTTACTTTAACTACATACGTAATGTCTATTTTTTTTTAAATGTAGTTTGGCTCAATTGATGCTGATGGGACGGAAGATAATTCAATGGTTGGTGTTGATGCTGAACGTGTAGTGAGTTTTGTGACAAGGATGTTGAGTTTGTTCTTAATAAGGTAACTCTTTATGATGATATGATATTTCTAACTGATTTATAATTTTGCTTTTATTACATATGTAATATTTAATTTTATAACTAAATGTAGTTTGACTCGATTGATGCTGATGGGAATGAAGATAATTCAATGGTTGGTGTTGATGTTGAACGTAGCGAATTTTGTTGTGACAAGGATGTTGTGTTTTTTCATAATAAGGTAATTGTTTATGATGTTATGATATTTCTAACTGATTTATAATTTTGCTGTAATTGCATATATTACGTTTAATTTTGTTTTTACATGTAGTTTGACTCGATTGATGCTAATGGGAATGAAGATAATTCAATGGTTGGCGTTGATGCTTGACGTAGCGAGTTCTGTTGTGACGAGGACGTTGAGTTTGCTCCTAATAATGTAACCGTTTCTAATGTTAATATATATTTGACATATTTATAATTTTGTTTTAATATAATATGTAAAGTTTAATTTTTATATTAGCGGTAGGTTCGATCTAATGTAACCGTTTATGATGATGAAATCATTGAAGTAATTCTGTTAAAGATATTATAGTTAGTTCTGATGCTGATGTGTTCCCTATAGTTCGTTCATCTGAAAAGAAAGCCTTAGTTGATAACCCGTTTATGAGCGATGATGCTGATGTTCAAATTTTGTGCGTTAAAAACTCTAATGGAAATTATTTTCATGATGAACAATTTTCTGGTGACATCCCACACATTAAGCATCCAAAAAAGCTTGATTTATGTTAGTTTGTTTGTACTGTTTAAACTTTTATCATCTAGAAGTGTTTGTTTATTATGTAAGCTTTTTATCTTAGTTTCATTTATATTATGTAAGTTGTTTATCTAAGTTTTCTTTATATGTAACCATGTAAGTTTAAATGCAAATGTGAATTTTATGTTCCAATATATTGGTTTTTGTTTTTTTTTGTCATGATGCTTAATGATCTATTAACTTAATATGTTGCTGATGGTTATGTTGTACCCTGTATATACATATTTATTGAAGTTAAAATAACTTTTAAAATATATTATTATTTTAGACACTGAAAACGTTAACATATAGTGAAAGCTTATATTTGTTAATCATATTAATTCATTTATATATATTGCATGAAATTATGTTTAGATTTTTGTATTAAACTTTGTGTTTATTTTTAAATTATGTATAATTTTTTTGTACTTAAATATATTATGTTTAATTTTTGTATTTAACTGTTGGTAGAATCTAATTATGATGAACGGACTGACTGTAATATAAACATTAGTGTTGCTGCTGAAAGTAGTAATAAGGTATCCGTTTCTGACAAGGATGTTCATTTTGTTCACAAGAATGTAATCGTTTCTGATGATGGTTCAATATTAAAGTAGTTTTTGTTAAATAAACTATAATTATTTCTGATGATCATGAAGTTCCGACAGTCCTTTCATCTGAAAAAAGCCTTAAATGATGACATGTTTGTGAACGATGTTGATGATGTTTAAAATATTTCTGTTAAAAAGTCTACTGGAAAATGTTATCATGATGATCCATTTTGTGGTGTCATCTCATGCGTTGAGCGCTTTGGAATACGAAGATTAGCAACATATGTTTATTATATATTATGAAAACCTTAACATATAGTTTATTTTATATTTACACTTGTTAATCATATTAATTATCGTACATATATTGCAATGTTTTAAGAATGATGTACTTTATAGTTCTACATATGTATAATTTTGTTGTAATTCCTCCATTTAGTTCGTAATGTTTTACTCTTTTATTTAAGTGTAGGTGGAATATAATGATGCTGATGAGAATGAATATTTTCCTTATTATGGTTGCTGGTCCTTTGATAGTTGTATTATTATTTGGGAGCTGTAAAATGGTGGGTATAGTTTATGTATTTGCGAAATATCAGGATGATCGTGTGTTTTTGAATTCTCTAAAATGGCGGGTACAGTTTTCATTAGTAACTTCATATTATGGTTATTTCAGCATCCATCTTATAAATTGATCATTCATCTTCTACCATAGTCAAGTGTTCATCTACATTTCTCATCTAAAAGAATTCTTAACCTTTCCCTCTTTTGCAGTGGTAGGCCACTAGAATTTCGATATCAGTTTGCCTTCTTTTGAAAGCGTCATTGACTACTATGGAAGTGTATGATATATTGTTTGTTTTACTATGTTTGATCATTGTTTTTCATCTGGTCGTTGGATTACGTTTTTTTAACCAGGTCGACAAGGATTACATGAATAGTGAAGACATTGTTCAATCAAAAGCTACTCAGGACAACGAACCGTTAACAAATCAAGATCCCAAGTTGATGGTTGATGCCATTGTAGAAGATGTGACATTCTCATATATACTTTAACTTGGTGTGATTTTATTTTATATGTTTCATTGATTTTTTTCGTTTTTATGTTTTTCAGGTTTCAAAATCAACTCCTGCTCCTTTGTCGTCTGCTATGGTTGATGGTAATCCATAACATGACCAAGATATTTTGGAGAAAGAGGTTATATTTTTCAATTTGTTTTATTTTGATTGTATCAAACACTACAAACCTTTTTCTTTTGTAAAATTTAATTATTGTTTTGGGTTCGCACATTAGATTGATGAATTCATCCTAAGTTCTGCTAGAAAATCCGATGTTGCAAAGATTCAGAATTATGTACATTTGGGTCATGTGAAGGGGAACATGTTTGGTTGTGAATATGACATTTATAAGGCGGTTACTGTTGATGATCAAAAGGTATTTGTGACTGATGAAGATGTCGCGTTTGCATGTGTTGCTATAAATCCTGAATTGGTTGCTAAAGCTGATGGTGATTCTATTCAGGTTGTGTATGATGTCAAGGTTGAACAAGCCGGAGATGTGAATGAAAAACACGTTACATATGACTTTGATGTTGTAATTGCTGGTGTTAAGGAAGTGATTGTTATTTCTGATGATGATTTTGATGATCCTTTATCTGGTGATATGCCTAGAATTAAACGAAAAAAAAAAAAAAAAAAAAAAAAAAAAAAAAAAAAAAAAAAAAAACCCAACAAATCTCCAATTCGTGGGAACTTTTATGGAGTTTTGGATGAAACAGTTGAAGTTAAGACGATTAGACTTTATCTTTTACTCATGATGAGAGTGTTTATTATGTTTTTGGATTCTTTTGGGTTGTTCTTATTTTATTTGTTTGCAAATGTTTCATTTATGAACATTGACAGTTTATCTATTGTTTATGTTTATATGTTAATGCTATTTTAGTATTTATTTATCTTTGATATATTTGTCATGATGCAATTTCTTTTTTGTTTATTTGTTTTACCTTATTAGGTTGCTGACAGTTATCCAAGTAACCTCTAAATTGTCCTTATTAAAGTTAACTTAATGTTTAAAAAAATATTATATTATTGTTGATGAAAACTTTATCATATAGTGTATGCTTACATACGTTAAGCACATGAATTATTTTATATATATTGCATAAGAGAAATTTCTAAAAATTCTCGAGGTTTGCGATTTTTTCTAAAGAAATTCATAAGATTTGACCTCGAAAAATTAAACCTTACAAATTTTGCAAATTTCTCCTTTTCCTTTGGTTTTCACGCTTAGCTCAAAATATGATAGTTGTAGATCTATTTTTTCTCGTTTAGTGGCTTTTTGAATCACCAAAAAAGATGTTCGTATTAGAAAGTTATGACCAAAATACTACAAGAACTTTTTCTCGTTTAGTTGTTGTAGTATTTTGGCTATAACTTCCTTATATAAACTTCTTTTTGCGTGATTCAAAAAGTCACTTGATGAGAAAAGAGAGATTTACAACTTTTGTGTTTTGAGCTAAGCGTATAAACAAAAATAAAAGGGAGCAATTTCCAAAAATTCGCAAGGTTTAAAAAAATTGCAAGGTTTGACCTTGCAAAGTCAAACCTTGCGGATTTTGTCGGTATTTTGAATTTTTGTTTTGTAATTTTTGTAAAAATTGAGTATTTTTTTAAAGTATGTTGATAAAAATGAATATTTTTGTCATTTTCTGTAACAAATTTCATTGAAGTCACGTGACAAGAAAAAGAAAAATACATAATGATAGTTAAATTAAGGGTTGTTAAAATACTTGAACAACCTTAAATCTTTGCTTGTTTTGTTTTGGCATTGCCTTGTTTAATCACATCGTATAGATTAACATGATCGATCACGTATCAATCCATACTAGATTTGTGTGTACTATAACAAAGAGAGAGTGGTTGGTCTCTTCACGTTTCATCCTTTGATCTACAGTAATATAATTAATGACAGATAGGATTGAAAACTGGCAAGAAGTTGAAATCCTTGACTTATAACTTGAACTTTTCATTTTGCGTTTTGCTTCTATAAGAACAACAGGGTTTTCTCATGATTTTGATAGCCTTGTGCAATAATAAACAAGAGGCTCCATAATACGCGAAATTTTTATATAAACTTGAATTACACGTCTAACAGATGTTTAATATGTGACATATTTAATTTATATACAAAACCAAAACAAATGTGGCTCCTTTTAAATAGAGGTCCAGTGCGAGGACAGCACTTGCATACCCGTTTGATCCCCGTATGAACTATGAACAACTATATAAAGATAGGAACCAAAATATAGAATCGATAGTCTCATTAATGAGCACATGCAGTTTTTTATTTCAAGGTATGTGGGTGTCGCACGCTTCTAACTATTATACGTGGATAATCGTACATGCACATGTATATTTGTTCTCGTTTAAATACTCTTCTATCTTAGTGTGTTTTTTATTTTTATTATTAATTATATACGTCGTTAACGACTTGCTGAGCATTCCGCAGAGATGATATTTCATGTATTATTGTTATACAAAAAGTATTGAAACTTGTTTATCTTGGTTAGACGTATAATTATTTAGCACCTATAATTTTGTTGCTTCAACTAAATAATTGTTTTGCTAAATGAACAAAAGAAACATTTATTTTCAATAAAGATGTATTTGATGTTTTCAAAATGATTGTCTATCACTCTATCCATATATTTACTTGCTCATGTGAAACTTATAGCAATCGATCATATCATTTAGTTTTCAACTTTAGATTGTTCTACACTTCTACTTGATCACTATCATCTTTCTAGCTAGCTTGTCCTTTTGAAACTTGTTCAAACAAAATTCCAATGAACAACTCATCGCATCTTTCATGATGCTAACTGATTTGATATTCTAGATGATCAAATAGCTACTACGTACCTTTTTATTCCAACACATCGATCACATCCATGAATAATTATTACTATTCTTTTTTATAGGGAAAAATCTTTAATAATTTACCATACTTGTCACAAAAATTACTTTTGTGTAGCGAACAAAAAAAAAAACTTTTTGATGTACTGAACTTTCATTTTTTTGGCCTTTTTGATGTACTATTGACATTTTTGCCCCTCAAATTATTAAAAATCCAAGGGCAAAAATGTCACGAAAATACATAAAAAAGGACAAAAAGTCGAGTATAAGGGGTAGAAAGGAGGCGCTTTATTTTAGATACCCAAAAAGTGGTACATACCAAAGGACGGATCGTGACCGTCGGATCAAAGAGACAAGATTTAAGAATAAAAAACACGGAGGGACCACTTTTGCCAATTCCCCAAACTTACCCCCACCAACCCACCCCCTGACCTCTCACTTTACAGAACAATCAATATCAAAAAAGTTAATACCTGTAACATTAGATTTATTCTCTAAAAACTCTACATGCAGGTTTCCCTCAACTTTCTTGGTTCTTAAATTGTATACTACCCAACAAAGTAACCATCATCTAATTTACCATCAAATTTTCCCAAATGTTTTAAGGTATTAAGAATGGTAACATGACATCCAAATGGTTTCATAAAATCTAAGGTAGGAGGTCTACCTCTAAAAAGCTCATAAGGTGTCTTGTTCTTAGATTGAACTACTAAAACCCTGTTTTGCACATAACAAGCAGTATTAACTGCTTCAGCCCAAAAATTCATGGGAAGCTTTGAATCAACTAACATGGTTCTAGCAGCCTCTATTAATGTCCTATTTCTCCTTTCAGCAACTCCATTTTGCCGAGGAGTTCTAGCCACACTAAATTCTCTTTTAATACCTTTGACCCTACAAAAATTATTCATAACTCTATTCTTAAATTTTGTCCCATTGTCACATCTGATGATTTTAACTTTTTTATCAACTAGATTTTCTACTTCAGTTATAAAAGTCTTAAGGGTGTAACAAACAAAATATTTAATGGAGTAAGAAACGAAAAAATTGGTTCAACATGGTTAACTAGGGGTATATATCACTAAAAATAAGTGATGCAAAAGGGTTTCACTTGATGATTAACTAACCAATGCAGTTAGATAATATAAACAAGACTATTTGGGTTAAATCTTACAGGTGTCTCTTATCACTAAAATATACTTATATCACACGAATGCTATCTCACTACGATATCGAAATGATAACAAATAAAAGTTCTAGAATGAATACTATCACCGACACACTGATAGCACAAATGAAATAAAACATATAAGGTGTATGTTATGGACTCAAATCTTCACATTTTTTTTTGGGTGAATTTGTTTTAGCTACTAAATGTATAGTCATATTATTAATTCTAAGATTTATTGCAAAGCTTCCTAAGAATTCAAAAACTTTTTACATATGTAATTTTAGTTCATAAAGACATAAATTAACCTAAAAACAAGACAAATTAAAATTTTGCTTGATCCCCGTAAGTTGTACGAGTATGTCTTCATGTCTTCATGATACAAACAAAATAAAAGTTAATTATAGGGAGAATAAAAGATAAATAAAAAACGAAACTTCGCGGGTAAACGTGTGGTATACACAAGCTCGAAAAATGAATGATCATAAGTGGATAACAGTTACTTGTCGTCCAAATATTCCATCCTCACCAAGTCACCATAGATACTAATATACTAACTACATGCGGAAACACAATACCAAACCGCATAATCCCAAAATAAAAATAAAAACTAAATAATGCATGCAAAGATATACAAAAGCAAAAATAAAACTAGATTCACTTTCGTAAAAATCACGATTTCATTTTACATATTACAATAAGCCTTTAAACACCTCGTTGTCCCGACTCCCGAGTGGATGAATTATAATAGTGTGAGGGTTTACACTGAACATACCGACATAATTTTAACAAAATTTGAAAAATAAAATTTTAGCAACAATTCTCATTTTCACGATATGAAAACTGTGGCCGCATCGCGAGTTCGCAACAATCACCACATAAAATATAAAGTATGCCACGAGCACAAATTCGCGTCACGACAAACTTCACTGTTTCATTTTTTTTTATCAGTCAGGTTCTAAATTTATAAAATAAAAACTAGCCTACCATATATTATACACAGATTCTAAATTTATATGAAAAGACTGAACAGAATAAACCGAATCGCTGCATGTTAATATCAATTAAATTTTGAGCAAATATACATACAAGTCTTGATACAGGTGAAAGGTGATCACAAAAAGTGCCACAAAAAAGAGATATATTATATTCATGTAAGAATTAAGAAATATCACTAAAGCTAACATTATACGATTAACAAAAACGCCCTGTGCCCACTCATTTTAATATTGCAACACCATGGGCTGGTCTGAATCATCCGGCCCTTAAATACGGTCCAGCTAATTCACAAGAAGGCCCAATATTTGCTTCAGTGGACAAACAATTAGTTGCTTCAGTGGACAAACAATAAGTGGATTAAACTCGTGGACATTGAGCCCAAAGCCCATTTACTCATGCTGTTCTTAAAGGCTTGACTATATTTTGGCAAACTGTTTGATAAACCGAAAGTGTAAATAGTAAATACTACGTACTCCGTATGATTTTTTTTATTATTTTTTATTTTTTTTATTATTATTATTTTTTTTTAACAGCGGGTTAGTTGTTAGATGTTAGTTGTTGGCTCGAGTTAGTGTCGCATCCTCGGGCAGAGATACCAACCTGAGCCTCTCCTTAGGGGATAACCCCACTCCTATTCCCGATTCGCCTGATATCATTAGAGTTTGTGGTTCCCAAGTGAGGACTTCCCGGTCGGTCACCCAAACCGGTACTACTCTCACTTGGGCTCGCTTAACTACTTATGATTGTCCTGACCAGTTACCAGAGTGACATAAACATCGGGTTATTTTTATTACGAGGGTTACACAAGTGGAGTAGAAAAAAAAGTTAACATTAAAGGAAAGTCAAATGACTTGATTCAGGTTTCTTCTCAACAACACAACGAAATGCGGCTACACACACGCTTTAGATCAATTTGCAACCTAGGATAAAAGTTACCGTTACAGGGAATATTACACCACTAAATGAGACACTATTTTTTTTTCTTTTTTTCTTTATTCTCCCTAAAATATCTGCTTATCTGGTATTGNTTGGTTTTTTTTTTTTTTTTTATTTTTTTTTTTTTTTTTTTTTTTTTTAATCTCCTGGCTCTTAATTTATACTCATCACATATACCTGTAAGCTTCATGTTAGAGCTCTAAGATATAAACGGTAAGTTGTAAACTGTAAAGCTGTTAATATAAGTTATAAATTGTATTTTTGTTTTTTTTAATAAAAGTGTTTGGTAAATTAACTGTTAACTTTAATTATAAGATGTAAAATGACATAAAAGGACATATCTATAACTGTAAACAAATGTAAAACATAAAAATAATAAACTCATTATATTAATAATAATCGTAGTGTATTAAGACAACATGCTTGTGATAGTTATTGATGACATGCATTCCATATTGATGCAGCAATATTTAAGGATTCGTTTCATCTCGTTAGATGTCTTGAGAGACATTTTTTGTGTTGTTACATGGCCACAAATAATGTGAAGTTCATCATGTGGTATGCAATTTGGATTCTGCTCGATTGTAGTAAATATCATATCTTCTTTATCACTATTACGAATGTGGTTATGTAAAACAAATTCGGTCATAATGAAATCAATTTGAGTCTGCACACTAAACTGGGTCATTCTAGCAAGTATTTTCCATTGTTTTTCCAAAATTCCAAACTAGCTCTCAATATATATAATCGTGGTCAATCAAACCAGTCACAAATGTATAAATTGTAGTTCTAATATATAGTGTTTACTTATATATTATTATTATTATTATTATTATTATTATTATTATTATTATTATTTTATTATTATTATTATTATTATTATTATTATTATTTTATTTTTTTTCACCAAAAAATCGATTTACAAGAAAATCATATCATCATCATCATCATCATCATAGCTGCATAAATCTAGTTAATCACGTCCGATTTTGAAAAGATTGTATTATGGTTGGAGAGTATATCAGTAATTTTACGTTCTAACAGCTCCGAAATATTTTAAAAGCTTCATAAATAAGCTTTTCATTTTGAAACTACTTGTTTAAAATAAAGTTTGAAATTAATGTGTCCAAACGGAGCTACTTGTTTTGAATGAAATTATTTTCGTAACAAAAAACTTACAATTCTAAAAAAGCTCCAAATAAATGCCTACCAAACATGCCCAAAGCATAAAATAATTAAAAGTTTAACACATTAAAATCACTAAACTACCTCTTATATTGAAATTAAACCTAAAAATATTAAATAATTTTTTAATTTAACACACCCATCAATTAATTTATTAAATGATTTCCTTTTTTACGCCAAATACTTATACCACAATGAGGTTGTTCATAGATCAAATTATTTCGTGGATTGGATTTCGCTTGATTTTAATCAAAATTGGTTTCTACAATAACTTGTATTATGCTTCTAAGTTGTGTACTATGTATATAAATGTATTATTTAAAAATTGCACTAAATACATATTTTGTGTGACTCTTAAATGCGACAAAAACTAAACGAAATATCATTTTGTTTATCTTTCTTGGAGTTTGAACTGAGATTGGAAGAGATGAAAATTTGAATTCGCACATAACTCCCGTTTTGTTGACACAAAAAGATGTCCCTACATTTAATTTATTCATATTGCATGTATCAATTAAACATGCAAAAACAGGCAAAGAATAAAATATAGATTGTTACGTAAAATGTAAAGAGAATAAATAAATTGAGCAAAATTGTTATGTATACAAAAGGGTAAAAGTATAATTTATCCAAAGCTCAATAAGGCTCACGAGCTTCACGAGCCAACAATATACTCGAGTAGCTGGAACTCGAGCTCGACTCGTTTAAATCGAGCCGATTTCGAGTAGTTTACGAATCGATCTCGAATAACTCGTGAGTTGTCTCGGATCGTTTACACTCCTACTTACGTTGATGTCATAAGTCGTAACTATTTTCACATAACATTTAATTGCAAATAAATTAAATTGCAAGGTATTCGCCGCCAGAATACGCAGGTACCCGGCTAGTCTCCTATAAATGATTTTGATAGTAAATATTCAATTGTTAAATACATAGATTGTGTCTTAAGACTGATGCTCGCTAGTAGGCAACAATAAAGAGAGATGGTCGTTATGGTCTGCACTCGACAGCAACAACTAAGTGGTAGGCACATCAGCCTTTTGTTCAAACTCGACATCTTTTGGTAGAAGCAAAAGATTTATAAAAATGCACAAAGGAAAAACCCAAAATACAACAAATTTAGCATCGTAATAAAAAAACAACAAAGAAAAACATATATAAAACTATAATACTAAAGAGTTCAAAGTCGATATTTAAAGCGCTATTTGACTTTGATTTATTCTATTTTAGTATCATTGCTTTAATCTTATATCACTGCTAGGCGGAGTGCTGGCGCACAACAACTCCGGAAATTGAAGCAACGAATAATTAGAGTCGTGAATCTGCGGTTAATACTGTTTTTTCAAGTTTAATTATGGAGAGAGAAAGAAAAGAAACTTAAAAATTGTTTCGTTTATAAAATGATAAATATTGTTTAGTAGGTCAAAATTTTCACTTATAAGCAGTGTTCTAAAAGGCGTGGCCAAGACGCGAGGCGTGGCCTCGCCGCCACGAGAAAGAAAAGAAACTTAAAAATTGTTTCATTTATAAAATGATAAATATTGTTTAGTAGGTCAAAATTTTCACTTATAAGCAGTGTTCTAAAAGGCGCGCCAAGGCGCGAGGCGTGGCCTCGCCGCCACGAAATAGATCATGGCGGCTGCTCTAGGCGTGGCATGAAAAAAGGCGATAAAAGGCGTCAAAAGGCGCGCCTTTTGATAAGGCGTGACGAGCCTTTTTGAAACTTTTTTTTTTCAAATAACTATTTTCAACCAGTATTTGGAATTTGCGATATTTCGTATTTGGGCCTGGTAAATATATAATAAGTATTAGTCTAAATGTCTAATATAGTAGTATAAATGTATATGAAATATGATACTATAACATAAATGATAAATCTATAAATAATTTTTTTCCGCCTTAGTCATGCCTTAAAAACGCCATGGCTTCGCCATAGCTTGTAAGGCATGAGGCGTGCTATGCCGCCACGCCTCACGCCATTTATAACATTGCTTATAAGTAATCATTGAAGGAATGTATATGGGTGTAAAGTAGGGCTGAGCATCGGGTCGGAACCGACCCGAACCGAACCGACCCGAAAAAACCGAGAACCGAATTTCATGAAAAACCGGAACCGAAACCGAACCGACGGGCCGTCGGGTCGGTTCGGTTTTCGTCGGGTCGGTTCGGTTTTGTCGGTCTACGTGTATTTTGGCATGTTTTTTGTCGGTTTTGGGCCAAACCGAACCGACCCGAAACCGAATTTTATGAAAGACTGGAACCGAAACCGAACCGACAGGCCGTCGGTCCGGTTCGGTTTTCTTCGGTTCGGTCGGTTTCGTCGGTCCGGTTCGGTTTTGAACCTTCGGTGCTCAGCCCTAGTGTAAAGTATAATATTTGAAAAAATATGGAGTGGATGCAGATTAATAATTTCACATTTTTTATTTTGATAGTTTTTAAGCAAATGTATTTCTTTCTCATATATAGTAGAGATAAGTAATCTGTTTAAAAAAAAATACATGTCGTCATGGTAACATGTAAATTAACTTATAATTTTTCTATGAAGTCCACTATATAAGATTGAATTAGTGATTCCCGGAAATCATCTTAAAACTATATAGGTTTGACTTTGCATAAACGATTGTTTTATGTTCTCTTGTTTATTTGTAGAAAGAAAAAGCACGTCAAAATGAAACAAAATCATTGTTTATTGTAATTAACAGATTTTTTACTAAGAAATGATATTGTTAATGGGTGTTTGTAAAGTTTGTGGACCCTTATTATTCGATACTAAGAGTCAAAAATAAAGTTCAGATTAGTAAAATTGAATCAACTAGATTTTATTAGAAAAAAGCGAAAAAAAAAAAAAAAAAAAAAAAAAAAAAAAAAAAAAAAAAAAAAAAATTATTTTAGTGTTTTGTTATTTTTATTTTTTTTCGAATCTCTAATACAAACAGTTTTAGATCCTCGTATACATACAGAATTTTAGGATTTATTTTTTACATTCATTTTCGTATATGTATATGAACATGGCTAAAGAAAAAATAAAATATTTCTAAAGTAATAATTAAGTATTTGTTTTCGCGTAATTAAAAATCTAAATAGTGATTGATATTTTATTTGTATGGTTATGAAGAACCATTTGTTCCTGTTTATCTAACAATTTTGAACACTCTTATTGATTAAGTGATAAACCTATCTATGGAAATTATGCTAATATAAACATAACACATCACAAAACATCTATCTATATTATATAAAGATTAAGTCCTATGACTTAAATGTGGAGTCTAAG